>WURT03013082.1:0-35511 GCA_009936505.3 Holothuria glaberrima | reverse complement strand
GTTTCACCAAAATGCATAGATTTAGTTCCTCTTTCACATATGAAAAGTAAATTTTTGCTTGAACCCTTCTTTTAATTCCAGGGGAACCTTTTCTGCCTGTTCAAAAGGATTATTTATTTCTCATTGGGGTAAATGTTTTCATTAAGCATAAACTGGCAAAAATCAATTCCAGATGAATGTATAAGTATAGCAAAGTGGGGAAAAGTGATTTCACACATAGGAGAGGAGAGAAGGAAAATATCCCCACACTTTTGGAAATGTTACCATTGATATTTACTTTTTCACATGGTGACTTTTGCCTCAAGAGTCCATCATCTCCCCCCCCCCCCCCATTCCTCACCCCACTTTTTCATACAAATCTACACTACTAACTTTAAGGAAGCAGAAAATTCAAAAAAAAAAAAAAAAAAAAACCTTCAGTTTGAAACCACACTTTTGCCAAATAATGCTTCCTAGTCATATTGAAATAGAACACTGTCTGTCTGTTTAATATTACCCCTATGAATACATTCTTTATTAGACAAGTACACACCTACTGCACACAATAATATCATAAAAGAAAATGCAAGTTTGTGAAACCTTTCATTCATCTTGAAAATTTTTCATTAAGGGCAAACATTTAGTCATGCCTGTGAGCCAAAGAAGCTATAGCAATATTAATGTTTTCAAAGAAACCTCCTCCTACAAGCCTCTTTATGTACAAAGAAAGATATCTCTCTTCTTTTTTACCAATTAGAAAGAAACATGGTTTGTTCATTCCGACCTTATTTTTAATCAATTAAATGGTTTTCTGATCCCACAGACTAATTAAATCATCTTCTCGACTCTGTCATAACTATATGCATACTGGACAAGTCAGGGCACTGTAACCCTTGTACAGAATCAGACTTGATAAATTAGACCATTCAGGTTTCATGAAAAAGTGCTATTCCCCTTATCGCTTCTTCCCTTCTCCCCCTCCCCTCCCTCAAAAGTTGGTCTTGCTTGTCCATCATGATACAGTCTCAGAATCATGTACAGTAAAAACTCTTCAGGGAATTTTCTCAGTAAAGTCTGTTTAAAATACAGATCTTTTGATATCAAACTATCCACAATAGATATGTTGGAAGTGACATGACCTTTCAAGACAACAGCATCTAATAAAAATTTTGAAAAAAAATCCAAATTTGATGAAAATAATGTTTAAACTGTTACATGACTATAGAGTAACATTTAAAGTGTTCTCTCTACAAAATGAAGAAAGATTTAAATGACAATTATGCACAAATCTTATGTCATTCTGATGTCAAGCAGATAGTATAATAACATCCCCTGATGCAGAAAGCAAACAAACTTTGCCTTTTTAAAGCATCATTGATATTTGACTTCAAATACTTGCTTTTCTTATATTTTGTCAACGCAAACACGAATTACACGCAAAATGTAGAATTATGATGTCATGGCACTGATCGAAGTCAAAAATTAAACAGTGTGATTGATACAGTGCGGTATCTCAAATAATTTTCAATAGCAACACTGGAATTTAATCAATGGGGGGGTATAAATTTAAGTGTAGTATTAACTTCATATGACAAGTCCATAAATTGTAAAAGGTTTTGTAAAACCAAGCAGAGCTATACCTTTCACATCCAGGAGAGTTTCTAACTAAAACTGAAACTACTGAAAGAAAACTGCACTTAAAATTTTGTAAGTAGGTTTAAAGTTAACAGACCAAAGGGTTTTTTTACCCCCTTTTTTTTTTTTCTTCTTTTTTCTAAATGCATCAAACCAGAGCAGTTTAATGGACTGATGTGATTTCTTCAGTTAAAGGGGCTCTTTGAGTTGATATCGATGATTTTGTGATGAGTTTGAAGGAGCTCATTGCATGACAATGTTTCCATTAACCTCATTACTCATGTATCAGTTACTATAGTTACCGAAAATGTGAAGAATTGTAGTTATTGTGGACAGGGGTTGCATGTGATTAATGCATAATGGTAAAAAGTGTCTGGTCATGAATTTGTGATAAACGACGTAAATCACTAATAACCTTATCACTGACTGTGTGTCAGATGTGCAGAATATCTTAGTTTGACCATTTACCATCAAGATGTTAGGAAATCTCAACAGGTGTAGAAAAAAATCATGAATTTCAAGAACCAACTCAATAAGCCCCTTTAAGTGTAAGTCAGGTTTACAATGTCAGATGGGCTCTTCAGTCATAGATGCACAGAGGTGTAACTATGTTCCAAGAGTCCATCTAGCTTCCTGAACAAGAAAAACATGCCCTCTCTTTTCGAAGAGCATGCAGGGAATAATGCCCAACCCTGTAGATTACTAATTTCTCCCAATCCTGCTTCCCTGACTACTACATTTCATGATGATGTTTCCCTATGACAGATGTGAGTGTACCCCCCCCCCCGTCTTAAGCCACCTACTTCCCCAAAGGTTGGGAGAGGGATCCCTGCTATGTACCACTGACCAACAGCTGAGCAACCTGACAGTGATTGGTACAACCCACTGTGAAGTCATACGCAGGTGTTACTGCAGGAAAGAGATGCAAGTAATACACCAATTATTTTTGCTTGGGTTTACTGGAACCAGCTTTACAACTATGTTGAAAAAGCCTTCTTCTTAAAACTATGATCTTGAAAAAGACTACAACATTTGTCCTTTCTCAGAGATAAGGTTGCTCAATGTGCTTTAAATGTACTACAAAAAGCAACAATTAGGAACCTTAGAGAACAGTTTTGAGATAAATTTCAAACCAATTAAACGAAAAGTAAGGAACCCAATTTCCAATAGGAATTTTTTTCACAGACTGAATGCTGTACAATGAACTGAACTGGTGCCAGACACTGCCAGCAAAAACAGCCTGATCATTAGGGTCTATTTCTACTTTGCTCTAGACTCTGCAGAGTTTCTGTGAGGAATTTTAACCCCTCAGCAAAAAGATCTCTAATTACTGCTCTTCTGTGAAATAGTTCCCTCCTCTCAACAACCATCTCTTTACATGAATCTCAGGACACTGATACAGATTCAAAATTAGGGGCAAAGTCTAAGTAATGTTATAAAGGCAGAAATGGAAATGGGGGGACTAAATTTGCTGAGACAGACTTTGCAAAGTCTTAATTTGCCTGTTGTATGATATATCATAGTCATAAGTAGCATAAGATTGCTTTAATTTAAAAGATGAAAGTAGTATGTCACCCCTTGTTTAAAAGCAGTGAATATTGAAGGTAAACTAAGGAGTAATTATTCTGCATAAATTTAGCAAATAAGTAACAAAAATATTGTCACATGATTGAAAGGAGTCATTCCTGAATGGGATGACAGCATACACTACTTCAAATTGGGGGATTACATTTTCCCGTAAAGAAAAGGGAAACCAAGATTATAGTGTTACTTACAGGTGGGGCTTGCTTTTTAGTTAACAAGTGAAAATCACACATGTCAGACAAAATACATATTGTGATCTGCCCCCACTATCTGTTCTTTTTTTTGCCTGGGCAGAGATCTGCATTCCCATCTTCACCCCACCCTCACCCCATTCCCCTTCATACCCATTTGTGCATATATTGTTCCCACCCTGAAAAGAACTATAGCCTAATACAATAAACATTTTATCATACTTTACAAGGTGGCCCTCATCCACTCCTCAGAGCAAGGATGGACCACCTATTCCAGAAACAATGTCAAGCCCACAAATTGCATAATCACTTCATCAAGGTTACTCCATGTGAGAAAAATACAGCACCACAAACGATTTATGAAATAACAACATGAAAATTAAACAAGAACATAAGCAAGGCAAGTTATGAATAGCGCCACCAGCATTGGAAACATTGCCAGACGCAGATTCCGTGGTAAATGGGATTGTTCACAGGTGTGATAGATGACATAAGTTGGACTTCAACTTATACTGCACCCTTAAAGAATTACATTGCAAACAGAAGCTGAGGATATCCTTCCACTGTTTCCTCATGTATTTTAGAATTAGGTACACCCCCTCCTTGTGCAATACAATCAGCTTCTCTCATTCAAGTCAATTCAACCTTGTTCTCCAGGCTCCAGCAGAATATTCATTTCATGAAAAACCCTAAAACCTATTTCACACTCTATGACAGCTCTCTAATGGTGTAAAAATGGCCATTAAGAGAGCATAAGCCAGTCACAGATGGGTATGCTTCCACAAAGTTACAAACTAATAAAAGTTGCGTAGTGGTTCAGTATTCCGGTCGTGCGATATTGTGTATGCCTGATACTACACATGCATAGGTGTAGCATAAAAAATGTATGTACAGCTCTTCAGGTGTGTCCCCAGCATGACCACAGGCATGATATGTTACATCAAATGGTTCTAGCATATAGATTGTGTCTGTGAAAGGACATTACCACACGTTTATGTATTCCTAAGTGGGGAATTAGTGAAATATATATATATATATATATATATATAACTCAATCTGCAGACAGTACTGTTTCGATCTTGTTAGATCTCATCAGTGCAGCACAGAGTAGGTTTCAAGACTGAACGGCAAGACTGACACGAGCATAACTTGCATCAGTCCTGCCCTTCACAGGACACTGCCTATGAATACCAGAGTGCACAAGCTTTAATACATATATATACATAACGCTAGATCGACCGGTTAGGCGAAAGGTCAATTCTGCCAGTACCAAAGGCGAAAACAAAAACAATACAATACATAAGATTATATTTCCCCTCTTGGTTCTGAGATATACATGCATGTCATTTCAATGGCCCCTAAGTCCTTAGTGTTAATGGATACATGTACGTAAGCTGGTGTGCAGTGAAGTAATAGCATACACATTACATGGTAAATCGGACTTGCGTATACAGTTACGCATTCCCATATAAAACAGTGTGTAAAATGTTAAGGCGAAACGGTTTTTTTGCCTCTAGGTCGATTTCTCCCAACAGCCGCGTTTTTCCATACCATATTTCGCCTAAATCCCAATCTATAGAAATATATATATATATATATATACAAAATGTTAATAATTGTAATTGTAGATATAAGGCTAATTGCCCCGTTCCGGGCAAATGCCTCACTGACGGGGTCATACTGTATACCAAGCCACCGTTACTACATCTAGGGCTGTAGAAACTTACGTCGGCCTAACTGAAACACCTTTCAAAAATCGATGGAGGAACCATAGTACTTCCTTCAACGATATTAAATATAAAAATACTACCGTACTTAGTAAATTTATTTGGTCCCTAAAAGAAAAAATATTCCATATAGCATTACATGGAAATTCCTGAAGAGGGCTAAGCCTTACAGTAATTTAACCAAACGCTGTGACCTCTGCCTTTGGGAAAAAGTATTTATTATGTGCGTACCAAGCTATGGTACTCTTAACAAACGTTTGGAATTTATTTCAACTTGCAGACACTCAAGAAGATTTGTACTTAACCCGTAGTGTTCAGCTATGTCATTCCACTTTGTTTAATTTTGTGTTTGCTTTTTGTTTGCTTTGTCTTGTGCTACCTCTCACGACATCAATTGCACTAAAGTATGTATTGTACTGTATGTTTGCTGAAGTCTTATAACTGGCTGACCGTTGACTTGGCTTATTCAGATTGTTCGTGGTATATCATTCGTAATGTTAACTGCCTGATGATCCGGTCTTTCCTGTGAAACTTACAAGTAGCGGAATAAATATGAATACCTGTTAACTGGGCTCACTTGTAGTCATTTCTATATATATATTTCACTAATTCCCACTTAGGGCGAAAGAAGTTGTTGAAAAGTCGACCATAGGGCGAAAAAAAAAATACCTTAAGGCGAAAAAAAAACAATAAAATAAATAAGCATATATTTCCCCCCAACGTCCTCAAGACATAAACAACATTATTTCAATGGGCTGCCATCTGTGCGTGTTAAGAGATAAGTGTCCGTAAATTCATCGACTTTGAAGTAATAACATACAGATTGTGTCTGTGAAGGGAGGTTACCACACGTTTACGTATTCCTATATAAAAAGTGTGTGAAAACATTAAGGGGAATCCGTTTTTTCGCCTTTTTTTTTTTCGCTCTATGGTCGACTTTTCAACAACTTTTTTTGCCCTAAGTGGGGAATTAGTGAAATATATACACATACATATATATATATACATATATATATATATATATGCAGTCCAATTGATGTTCAGCATTATGTGATATTGCCCTTACTCAAATCACCTACCACTGAACAGTGCAAAACCCGACCTCTGGCCGACAAGTTGGGATTTTACTTGATGTTCGCAACTACAGACTATAACCACTGGGACACTTATCAGCTTTTTTAATATTTTTATTGATTTTTCAAAACTTTAGGCTGTATTTTCTGTAGGTGCGAACATCAAGTAAAATCCCGACTTTTCAACCAAAGGTCAGGTTTTAACCTATACAGTAGTAGGAGGTTTGATTAAGGGCAGGTTCAAGTAATGAATGAACAGTAAAATCACCAGATGGATGATGGAGTGACCAAATTAAAGGAGCAACTTTTCTTTTTGTTTCTTTTTTCCAACAACCAAGTCCTTAAAATGGACTTCTAACACCTGGTAGACATTCAGTAACTCAGCCCTAAGTACAGTTTCCTATCTATACCAAAATACCCACCAATCAAGCATTAAATAACCAAGACAGGACTCATTGGAACTAATATATTCCTTTTAATTCCTTTCAGACCAACTTTCCTTTCCAATCCCATTCTTGTATATTTTCAATCCCCTTTTGAGAACAGGTAATGGAATTGGACCATCAACTTCAGGCTCATTTGAATTTTATCCAAACCCTGCTTCAGAAATTACATTCTTCCTTTTTTTTCCATTTTCTTAAAAGCTTTGGTGGCAGTCCAGACAGGATGAATAAATAACACAGTAAACTGTTAACTTCTCAGTTTTAATTTAAATTTAAAATAAACTTAATACCTGAGGACTCGGTGATCTTGATCTTTGATCCGACACGTTCAACTTCTGTCTATCTTGTGACTTCTTCCATATGGCATGAGGTCCATCTACAGGGAAAAATAAATATTGTGCTTTAAAGTCAAATGATTGACATTCTCTTTTTGTGTTGGGGCATATAGATCTCTACTGATAAGGAAATAGAGTTTTAATGTTAGAAGAAATTCAAAGTCAATACCTAAAAATGTTTGCTCTGTTTATAGGTAACCATGACAAAGAAATGACATATTTGAATTCTATTCATTGACTCAGAACTCTCAGCTTTCACAGGGAAGGTCTATACAATTAGCATTTTAAACATAAGGAAGAAGAATACAAGGGAACTCATTATAAAGAAATTGTCTTCATAACAAAGTTATCATTTCAATGTAAACTAACGACTATAGACCCTATACACTGACGTCACACAGCGTCAGTTTGGAGGAAAACAATGAAGCACACGTGCACAAATGGTGCAAATTTTGCGTGTGTGTAGCAGACTTATGCGCATATATGATTGGTTGACAAATCAACTGTCTGCATTTGTTGGCATAACTTTCAATGATATGTGCTTTTCCTCCAAAGGAGGGAGCGCTTTATATGCTCTGTGACATTATATGCATAAGCTCTATTGTTACAGGATCTTGCAATGAAAGTTTTCATAAGCATTTACAGTTGAGTTAAATTTCAATATTGTTTTTCATATCAAGTGCATTATTCAAACTCAATTAAAAGAATATGAGAAACAGCAGCCTGACACAAAATATAATAATGTTTCTAACAAGCTGTTTTGGCTGAAATTATTGTGAAAATAAGTCAGAAACTGCAAGATAGCATTGTACGATAAAATGTTTGCTTTCTTCATTAGTATTAAGGTGGTAAAAATATTTTCAAACCAAGGGGGATTCCAAATAAGAAAGTAGACAGGGATATCAAATAAAACATTTTCTTATTACTTTCAAGTTGACCAGTGTATTCAATGAATTCCATAAGCAAGCACTTCCATGTTTGACTGTATAACATACAGTAAATAAGGGTTCCTGAATATGTCAATGTCATGATCATTTGGGGACCATATACTTTCATTTCTACAAAAACCAATTCCCTGCTTTATAAAAACTAAACATCCATGAGGAAAAAGTGACTTGTAATTTCAAAATTTGAGTTCAAAATTTGAATTTTAAGATGTGAAGTCGTAATACATGAGCCTTTATGGGCTTCTTTCGGGTATAGTCACACGGATTTATGAAATATCTGGCTCAAGGCTGAATTTTATTTACTATGGTTCTAGACTTGGATAAATGTGGGAATTTCAGAAAAATTGGCAGACTTCACTTTCATTTCATTTGACTTTCCTTTGCTACTGAATTCAACAACTTCTAGACATTTACAAACTTTTAAGACTTTTCCAGGTTTTTTCACATGTATGTATTATTAAAAGATGACCTGGGAATATTTACCCTGGGAAAGACACTTAGAGAAAAGTTTGTAGGTGACATTGACTTGCCCTCATGAATGATAGTGTAAACTGCAGCTCCTAGCAGACAATCAAGCTATGAATCTCCTTTTAGAGCCTCTTTCGCAACTTTGCAGGGACAAGAAAGAGATAGAGCGAAACAGTAAGATAGGTAAATGGTCTGCCTGAGGGTGCTTCAGTCTGGTGTGCAACAGACTTTGTCAGCTCGGAAAACATGTTTAATAGAGAGTATATACCTGAAAGCAGATATCTGATTGCTTTATTTACCTGATGGCTTTATTCCCTTTTGCTCCTGTTCTTACAGGTAATCAAAGACAATCTACAATGACAAGCTAGCAAAGCTTTAGAGATTTTAATGTCGGACACGTCTCTCTATTTGTTGGATATTTTAATTATCAAATATTCATTACGTGCAGGAGTAGTAAAGAGCAGAGTAGTGATCAGACACGGGGCCAGAGCAAGGTCACATGACAAATGGTCTTGTACGTTGCATTGACCTCACCTGGCATGCATGAGTAAGTTTCAATGATACAAAACTTTTGTCATGTAAGTATCATTGTGTTAAAAGTAGCACAGGCATACAAGGGTCAATATTCTGAGGGGGGGGGGGGGAAGGGATAAGTTTTGCCCAAATTTAGGGCATAATTTATTTTCTTGGCTGTCTCATTTGGCTGAATGGATCCATTATTTTTGCCTGAATTGGGAGGGCATATGTCCCCTTCCTTGCCCCCATCTCATATCCTTATGAAAAGTAGGTCAGAAAGTTGTGGTTCACAGTTTGCTTGCTTAGATTATTTAAGCTTAGGAGGAATGGCAAGCCAAATCCTGAAGCAAAATTGTATAATTTTATCTTTGATTTTGATATACAAGTGCCTCCATGCACTGTCGCTCATTTAATTCTTCAATTATGTTGATAGTATTTTTTGGGATTTACTCTACTTACAGCAAATGTTCCAATTCATATGATGCAAAAGTATCCAACTGACATGTAAAAAAACCCTAAATTATGATCCCAAAATAGAAAAGCATTATGAGAGTACTTTTGCAATATAAATATGAAGCTTTGCAGTACAATTTAATTTGCTGACATTTTACAGGATAGAGCTTCTGAAGTTAACCATTTTATCTCTGACAGTAATGCATTCTTTGAATTGTTGTCATATTGAGTAGCCTGGTTTTTAGCCAATTATGCTATATTGGAGTGAACGTTATGTGTGATTTTCTGATACCTCGGTCCAGCTGAATTATTCTTCAACATTAATGCTGATGGCATTTCTGAGGAGTCTGAATGATATTAGTTCAGCTACATACAGTTTACTTGTAATGGTAATGAAGGTAGGTAAATAAAACCTTGTGGAAATTATCAGTTTTTAGTGTGTGTATTAATGTACTGAGCATATGTGTAGCAGTGATTTAGCTAACCTGCATTTGTGTGACATTTGTTTCACAAACACAAAGGAATGTTGCACAAATCAATTTGGAGAGAAATTTCTGTGTAGGTATTTAATGCAGGTATTTAATTCAAAGAAATTATCTTTACTCAGTATTACAAATTGTACTTTTCACCTCATTTTCAAGGTAAAGTTGGGTCACATATGACAACATTTGCCTTCTAGGCACCTCTGAAATCGATATTTTTTATTAATTTTTTTTTCAAATGATTCAATTTTACAAATTGTATTTTCACCTCATTTGCAAAGTAAATTCAGGTCAAATATAGTACCATTTGCCCTTTAGGCACTTCTCAAATTAATGTCTTTTTTTCAAATGGGAGGGGGTGTCCCCACACCTCCTACCTCTTAGACCAATCCCCAAGCCACCCATTTACAATGTCACAATAGAGAATTGAAATGTTTAATCACTGATGTGTAGTTTCCCTTGTTACAGGTCCACAAGACATGGTGTTGAATACACTTTAAGGGGTTACCCTACTCCTCTTCAAAGTTCATGACTCCTACCTGGGAGTCACCACTCCTAAAAAATTATGAGTACTGTCAAAAACATGCACAGAAATTGTATTTTTGTGAATTATACACTTGCATTTGTGTTCCTCTTCAAGTTTATTTTTTGTTTTGCAGTTTTTGAACAAAATTAAAGCTTTTGGTCTCATTCTTCATCTGAACACTAGTTTTCCTTTCAGCTGACAGCTACAACTCTCCAAGATGTTTGACTGATCTGCACCCAGTATTCATAGTAAGTCTGTAGTGAGGAGGATACCCACCAGAACTAAGGTTCACTAGATCGAAGGTTCACTTCACCAAAGAACTTCTTGAATGAATTAGGGTTCGGATTCGAGTTAGATACAGAAGAAGGTTTAGGAATAGACTAAGGAGTAGTCTCAGGTAGGATTAGGGTTTGGGTAAAGATTAGGATTAGGATTAGGGTTAAGTTTAGAGTTAGGATCATCGGTCAAGTGGACTTTCTGTCTAGAGAACTTTCAATCCAGTGAACCCTGCCCTGTAATGAAGGCCAACTAGTGTACTAATACTCATATATGTGTTGGTACTGTACAGTCATGGCTGCTCATGTTGATGATACATGATTTGGCATAGGCTACATAGCTGTGGCAATCATGACATCACTGTAGGAGTCCCATTCCATTCAGAGTTGTTAGCCTATCACCTGTGGGAAAGAGACTCAAAAAAAAATTGAGTAGCCCAAGCCTAGTGTTGAGGTTAGTGTAGCAATAGATATTTCTATGGAGGTAAAATATATCTTGGATGGAACAAGATATTCTATGGTAATGGTAAATAATTGGTTACAAATATTTTTGGTGGGAACATTTTGCATGGGATAATGATCCTTTAGACCCCCCTGGGCTATGGGCCTGTCTAGTTATTACTAGTATGCCAGTAAACATCTCTATGCAAGAGCAAATTTTGTGTAACCTCTGAAATCTGTGAGTTTATGCATGAGTACAAAGTATTCTATTCTCATAAAGTGCAAGTAATGGCAAATGTACAAAAGCATGAGTATGATGCATACTCATTACAGGGCAACAGAATCATTGTAGAAGTACAGGTAAATATGCCAAAGTGTGAGTATGAATAGATGCCACAAGTCTACAAGATCATAGGTTGAGTACAGGTTAATGACACAAAGTGTAAGTATGAATACATACTCATTACAAGTCTATAAGATCATAGATTGAGTACAGGGTAATGTTGCAAAGTGTGAGTATGAGTTCATACTCACTACATGTCTACAAGATCATAGTATGAGTACAGGCACATGTATAAAGTGAAAGTGTAAGTATAAGTACAGGTGCAGGAGAAATGTGTTCATTGTATGGGCAAGACAGAATTCGAAATACTATCTCTCTTGCCACAACTCATAACCACTGGGGGAAGGAGGGTGGGGGTGGGGTAACCCTCCTAAAATATTTCTGACCCTCTAGAAAGTTCAAATTATTATTGCCTTAATGCATTTTAGTATGTCTTGCCCCTGCAATATTGCACCCCCATGGAAGCTATTGATCGCCCCCTTTCAGTACCTGGCTGTGGGCCTGCCACTTGCCCACCTTAAGACCCACCCAAGCACATGACATCATTTTTAAGTGTCATTACACCTACTCTGGTTCAGTCTATGGCCATTGTGACTGTTCTGAAGAACCTCCACTGATCTGAAACTTAGCAACTTTTCGAGGCCAGGTCGATTTACCTGCAAAGAAAAGAAATTTATTCGTGAGTCACTTTACTGAATTGAACAAAACCTTGCCTGTTAAAGGTAGATGATACTTCATGGATCTCATCAACTTTGAGGTGTTGTAGAGTTGTTACAGAAACTTTTGATAAACATTTTGTGTACTTTCTTATCAGGCTATCAAGAAGGAGCTGTTTCTTGGACAGCTTTTTTGCCGACAAAACACTTTAAAGTCCTGCAGAATAACAACTATAGTATGGGAGGTTTTAAGAAAAGCAAACTGAACTCAGCTGTTACGAATGACATTCCTCTACTGAAAAGTGATATTTAGTTGTCCCCAAATCATTAAGAAGGCAAGTAGTCTATCCACCAAGTAGTGTATTTACAACCTGGTTGATTCTAGCTAGTCTATCCACTACCAAGTCTACTATCACCCAGTCTATCCACTACCTGTGTAAGATGTACTTTTGTTTGCTTAATGAATATGCAAGAAATGATTTCTCAGGGAATATTTATATTTAATTTGCATAATATGTTAAGAAAGTATGTGGAATGTCTAAGGAGCAAGCTTGAAAGAGTCTGCAATTGAGGAGTGGTTCACTTAGTTTTTTGCATAAATTTGTTCTACGTAGTTGCTTCCACTTGTGTTCCTTGTTCAGTAATTTAAATTTATTCATTTTTCCAAGCCTTGGCACCTGTTCATAATATGCACGAAAAACAGAGTAAACCCATATCCTTATTGTGATGTGTCCTTTCTTTTTATTTTCTGTATATACTTTCTCGGCACCATCCTTCACCTGTTCTATACACTACCTATCTACACATCAAGTTTATATCTACCACCTAGTCTGTCTACAACCTAGTTTATTAGTCTGTCCACTATCTAGTCTATCTACCACCAAGGCTATCCATGTACCTAGTCAACTTACCCCTTTGTTTATTGACTACCTAGTATATTCACCAAAAAGTCTTCCTACAACTTAGTCTGTCCATAACCTGTTCCTCTCACAACAAAGTCTGCAAACTACCTAGTCATTACAAACCTAGACTATTTACATCACAGATCCTGATAGAAAAGGAATCTCATCTGTAGCAAATCATCCTCCATTTCTTTTGACCACCCAACAGCCAGGGAGGACTACCAGGAACAATTGTCTGCACCCAGGTCTATGACTGGTTGAAATTGTGTACCTCCTGCTGTCATAAAGGTTTCATCTATAGATGTTCCCATGTTGAAATTGAACCTTCTTTTATGAAGGGATCCTATTAAGCAAACAAATTTTTGTCTGCTACGTGTGACATACAGGGACATATAGCCAGACCTCTTATTGAAGGTGACTGGTATGTAGGTATAGTTGGAAAACTTACACCCAATGATAAATAAAAATAGAAAATAATGTTCCCCAAAGAACCTGTTCTATGGAAAAATCATATTATATGACTCTTTAAAATATGGATAAATTTGAATTGTAAAAATTATGTACAACATTACCAAAATGATTTGATTATCTTGGTTTTTTTTCATACATGTGGATGGCAACTGTGGAAATAGTTTCTCATTAGTCCAGCCTTGAATCCCTCCCCCCCACAAAAGCCTGTACATGCACCTCTGGACAAGTCCCCACCACAATGGCTATCACTTCCCAAGGCCTTGTACAACTTATATCCCATTAAACTCTTCTTTTAGTAGAGTGTGGATTTTTAGTGGGGTGTAGATCCTCTTTCAGGTAAGGTTTTTTTCAGCTATATGGGTGAAGGGTGCTGCTGTTATGTTACCACTGTTCAGGTACACAATGGAGAGTGCACCAACTGGATTCCCTCCTGACAATTATAAAAGCCATCTTCACTTTCCAACCTTTCTGCTGACTGACACCAAAGCTTCCCTTTAGGAAAACTGGTTGACAATAAAGCAGGCAGCTGATTTCTTCAATAATCTCATGGAATCCCAGTGCTGAATAATTACAGGCTAGGTTGTATAATATATACACCACATTGCCAATTTTCAATGATTTTCCTGGTAAATCATCGAGAATTGGCAGTGTGGTGTATAATATATACACCACATTGCCATTTCTCAATAATTTACCAGGTAAATCCCAGACTTGGTGTACCTGAATTTATAGCAATTAAATCTAGATGTGTTTAATGTCTTACATTTGGTAACATACACCTTTAAAATCAGGGCATGAAAGCCTGCCCCCGTTCCTCACATAATAACGTCATTGACCATTGCAGCACAGTCCTGAATATCAACCTGCTTGGACTTAAAGACAACTACCGTAGGCTGATTTTGAAAGCGCTGTTCTATCAACCAACTGTGGACATATATCATAATAAAGTGATCGTAAAATCCAACTTACTTCCCACAGTCTTGTTAAATCCCTCTTCTCAATCCTAAGAAGTTCACACCATTCCTTGGTAACCACGGTAACAGAGTGTGCACGATGATCCAGTAGGCACTGGCCGAGATTGGCTCCTCCTGATAAGACTTTACAATGAAATGTTTTCTGTAAGGTAAGGAACATAATGAATTCTTAAAAAAAAATTGCAAATGGGTATGTTTTATTTGAATTCATCATAGCCTAAAATCTTGTTTTACCTAATTTCCTTTTCTTAAATCATGTGACACTACTTTTGTACCTGAATTATGAAATACATGTAAGATAATTTCTTTAGAATACTTGAACAGAAAATATTTATGTTCCAAAACACAAAGACACTTACACAGTCAAAAAAAGAGAGATTTGAAAATACTGGAGCTCTTGTTCAAAGATAATGCTGAGAGCTGTTTGCCCTTTAAAATGTTACTTAGGTTACAGAAAGTTTACTTTATAGTGACCTATTTAAAAAATGTGAGATTTGAACCCACCAAAAGTGTAAGTAATTATGTGGAGTCATTTGTTTGACTGCAGTGTTTGTATCAAATGAGTGTTAAAATTGTCACCACCCACAATGTTATGAAGTTTTCCTAATTTTGTTTACAGACTAAGCATGTATTATTGACTCTACTGTAAGTCTGACAGATTTCACAGAAATTCATAAAATGATTAAACTAGCAAACCACCATTGCATGTTATCAAAAAATTATTTCAATCTCTGGCTAGTAAACAAATGGTGATTTTTTTTTTGATTGGGGGGAGGGCAGATACTTATATTGTCATATGGCAATGTGCAAAATGTAAACTTCAGGAAAAAATAAAGTAATTTTCTTACAATAAGAAAGAGTGATGGAGTCAAGGTAGTTACTAGCATACATGCCGAATTTGAGAACTAGAAGCTTGTGCCTCCAAAAATATTCACTATACAGTCCCCCCCCCCCCTTATCCTCCCATATCCCCCCTTATCCTCCATATCCACCCTTTTTTAAATTATTTACAATAACTATGGTTACCTTTACATATAAGTGGCTATAGCTGAGGCTATGTTTTCTTTACAATCACCTCATTTACCAATTTTCATTTTGCTTTTCCTTTTATGACATGACTGAGCGAGTTTGTATGTGCATTACTTATTATAAAAATACTTCTACAATTGCTAGAACACACAAAGTAATCAATACTATCTTTTTATAACACTTATCTTAGTGTGCTATATTACACAAACTACCTAAAGGCCTGTCCTCTTTATTTCACTTTTAAAAATACTGGTAACTATTATTTTCTCCCCTTTACATGCAAACGTTTAGAGAAACCCATTTTTTTTTTTTATAAATTATTCACAATAGCTATGGTTACCTTTATATATAATTTGCTAATTATGGCAAGGTGAATCTTTTCAACCACCTTAATTTACAAATTTTCATTTTGTTTTTCATTTTATGATATTACTGAGCAAGTCTGTACTTCCATTACCTATACAAAAGTATACAATTGCCAATACACAAAGTAATCAATACTATCTTTGTAACAATATTTACAATATTAGTGTACTACATTCACACAAACAACATTACGAGTTCTCTTTATTTCACCTTAAAAAAATGATAAATAATATTTTCTCCCCTTTAAATAAAAACATTCAGAGATGCTCAAATTTCTCCTTTTCATAGAAAAGCAGAAAATCGTCAATGTCTTGTACATAAAATTAAAGTTTAACCTTCCAAATGGAATAGCAAACAGATTTTGTTTACATAAAAACACACAAATCATTACATTGTTCATTCATATGATAAAGTGACCTAATTGTAGCAGTAAAAGGGGTCTAAAAAGATGAACAGTATATAAAACAAGTTTCTTTACCTGGATACTATATTGTCCCTTTTAAAAGTACTTAGACTGAGAATGTTGCAATTAAGGAAACTTACATCACACTTCGTTTCTGAGTACTGAATTGAGTTGGTTTTGGTGTGACAAATGATTAATACAATGTTCCTACTAGATAGGCACCACATCAAAATGTCAGGCTGCAGCTGCCTCAACTGAGCTGCAGCTGCCTCAGTTATGCTTTGTTGTTATACACATTACAATAGTCAAATTACTTACTGCTACTGTAATGTGTACAGTAATAAAGCATGGCTGCTGCAGCTGCTGCAGCTTAGCTGAGAGAGATGCAGCTTAGCTAATATGTTGCAGTTCTAAGGGTGCCACATATAGTCTACAACAGGTCTATGTCATTATATGACAACATCATTATGAAAAGATAATGAGTTAAGTTCACATTTATATTTTCAAGTGCATTTTGTATTGGTTTTGCCCTCAGCTATAGTTGACATGCTAACTTCCACAAGCTGATTTTCATGTCTACTGCAGCCTTGGGGAAGGAGGAAGCGGGGCACTGAGTTTTTGACTTTGGAAGAAAAGAGGAAGTAACATGTCAAATGCATAATTCTGTTTGGGGAATAACAGAAAAGTTGGGGGGGGGGAGGGTAGTAAAAGCATTGTATGCATAAAATATGTGAAAAGCCTACTTGAATTTTCCCAACTGGAACTGTGCCAAATTTTCATTTCAATTCACTTTATGGGTCAGTAGGGTCAAGACATTTATACAACTATGTGGACCTGTAAAAAGTACATCACTGGATCAGGACCTATTTGACACTCAAATTGTACTGTGTATATATATATATATATATTTCTCTAATTCCCACCTTAGGGCGAAAGAAGTTGTTGAAAAGTCGAGTATAGGGCGAAAAAAAAAATAGGGCGAAAAAACGGATTCCCCTTAACGTTTTCACACACTTTTTATATAGGAGTACATAAACGTGTGGTAACGTCCTTTTACAGACACAATCTATATGCTATTACTTCAAAGTCGACGAATTTACGGACACCTATCTGTTAAAACGCACGGATGGCAGGCCATTGAAATAACGTTGTTTATATCGTGAGGACTTTGGGGGGAAATATATGCTTATGTATTTTATTATTCTTTTTTCTCCTTAACGTAGGAAGATATAAGGACTTTCGCCTTAAGGGGGGAATTAGCGTTTTATATATATATAAATATATATATACATACATACATACATGTACTTTTGCTACAATAAAGTTAAACAAAATAATACACTCTACAAGGGCTGTTGACAAAACTGGTTTTGAATTGAGAACCCGTAAAAACCAGTTTTGGTTTGATTCGGTTTCCAAATTCTCATGCAAAGGAAAACTCGGTTGTTGAAAAAAAACTGGTCTATAACAGATCATAGTTTGATTTCAGTTTCCAAAATTTTGTTTTGCCACACATTTCACACTTTGTTTTGCTAGAAAGTTTGCTACCTTTTGAAAATAAATGTATGGGAACTTGTCGATCGTAACTTTTATAAAACTTCTGAAAATTTCCTAAACATGGTTAAGACCTCGTATATGGTATGAATGCAAGATCAATGTATTTTGAAAAACCGATTTTGTTTTAGCGACTGCAGAAACCGGTTTCAGGTTTTGGACGAACCATCACAGCCTTACACTCTACTGTATTTTCCCAGTTCATCAACTTGAACAGCCACTGACACTGTAAATTTTGAGGAGTTCTCAAAGACCAAGCTTGGAAGATTTCACATTTTTCAAAATTAAAACCCCAAGACAATACGAATACCAAGAGATGCAGTTTAAAATAATGGCTACATTTTGATTAATTTTGATTAATCTCCATGGAAGCAGGCCATGAAATTACCAGCTGAGCCACTTCTTAATTCATCATCAATTCTTCTTTTCAAAGCTAGTGCAATGAATCACTGTACATGCAACTCAAGTACTGAAAACAGGAATAATTACTGAAGGACTACTTTATAGTAAAGCTGCAAATTACTACTATGTCGTTAAAGTGTCCTCACCTCCCAAATTATAATCATAAAGCCTTCAAAAGATTTCTAAGATTATTGTCTGGTGAATATTGCATATCATTCAATGCAGACACACTTTATACTGATGAAAAAATGTGTATGTCATGTAAATCCATATTTTATGAAGCTTACACTTTTGTGAAAATGACAAGAAGGAAATATTTAAGTTACAAAAGTGAGTGATACTTGTTACAAGTGCCATGTTAATGTGCTTACCATGGAAATGCTTCAAAACTGTTTAAAGAGGGTATACCGTGATTTATTTTTTTCATCATGGTACTCGTCACAAAATATCTTTCTTCACAATTAAACCAGTACATCTTGTCAAAAAAGTCTGGTTGAAGCTTCACTATATCACACTTTCTAAAAAACATGCATTACAAAGTTTTCTGTGCTTTGTATCATAAAATTTGAAAAGTTTGGGAACAAAAATTGTTCATCAGCATCAAAACAGTGAATTTCTCTGTATGACAACTTTTTATTTCTTTTCTAGATAAAGTACCCTGCTACCTTTCTATGAATTGACTGTCGTATTTTATACCCATAACTTATGGTTTTGTAGGTTTACAGCTTTCTGCCCTAGAAACGCAAAAGTTCGCTTTAAGGTGACAAATCTGCTGAAAGTATTTCAAAATATCCCAATACATTACTCCTTTCATAGTATTTTGCAGTGGAAGCATGCCTGTTGAGACTCTAAGTCATGTTGACTTATAACCTACTGAAAGGTATGTTCACAACTTTTTTTATGACAACAGCAGTATAATACTAATAATAAAGTAGGCTTATATGGTGACAATCAGTTTCAAAAGTTACTGCTCAAGGCCGGTACTTAAAGCAGGTATGCTATCTACAATTAAATGGAATAACTGCAAAGATAAATTTGCTGGTCAATGGCAAAGATTTTAGTTGATATTTCATCAATAGGGTATATTAATGATAGGGCTGGGAATAAATGCCTGACACAGAGGCCATGGCATTCATATTTTTGACAATGACCTTGGTACCTACAAAATGACTGTTTTCAAGGCCACCATGGCCTTTGTGCCTTTCATTAAACAAAATACCACCCATAAACCAGATAACATAAATATCTTCTGTTTGGCCTTGGTGCCCTTTGAGATGCAAGAATGTGTCCTGAAAGCTGATGAGACATTATGGCCTTGCCCACATGACATCTAATTTCCAGCCCTATAATAATACCTCAATATAGACAGAACAATTTAAAAGATTCGATAAAGTGTATGGCAGCAGCTCAAAGACTTTTTAGACAGCAGTCCCCAGCACCAGGTATCAATCACAGTCACCAAACATACCACCTACAATTCCCACCCCACCCCCCAGCCCATTCTTGCATTTTCAAAAATTCCAGCAACCTCCCACAGCGCCATCAAAATCAAAGGAAGGACAATTTTTAACTCTATGAAAGACGAGGGTAATGAACCCACTCCTCCTACCCCACCCCCTCTGCTTCCCGGCCTCCCTGCTTCTTCCGTATCTAGAAGACAATCAGGCTCATTAAGTATATGTCTGTTGTCTCTTAATCAGCCAAAGAACATTCTCACAGAAGTTAAAAATAAGGCAGACACAGTTTTTCACCCAAATATCATAATGACTGTCTGTATAAAGCAATGATGGCTACATTAAATCATATTCCTAGAATATCACTTTAATAGAAACATGACCCTACATCTGTCAAGGTTCCTCATTAGAGACTGATCCTCACCTTGCGGTTTTTTATTTCTGTTGTCGTACATTCCAGCTTTCCTGACAGCACAAAGTACCAATTACACCCATGATCACCTTGACGAAACACTATTTGCAAGAGAAGAAAGTTAGAGAAATTACTAAACTGGATTTATAGATATTCCTAGAGTGATCATATAGATTAAGCATTTAGGCATTTTAACTTATCAGTCAAAAACTCTAAAAACAAAGATCAAGTAGAAGAATCCATTTTTCGTCCCAGGTGGTCACTCTTTGTTACCTATACAGCTTGATTATTTACAGTATTGTTCTTTTTATACATGCTGTGAATCCTCCCATACAGCTAAAATCCCGAATTGGTAGGCACAGCTCGGGGAAAGGAAATCAGTCTGCTTGACTGCTTTGTTTGCTTTGTGGTTTCCATACTGCGTATGTTCTGGCCAGTCAAGTAAAGATGCAAGCAGCGTTTAAACTGCTTGAGATGCATGGGTGATTTCAACAATGGTCTATGCCAAAGATGACAAAAGGTTCAGTTTACTCCATCTAGATGGCAAGCACCAAGTCATTACTCACTTGAACGCATATAGGGCTAACAAAGTTGAGATTCATTACCTTTTATTGATGCAAGAGATAAGCTGTGGTCAGCTCCTTGCTAACTTTGGGCTAAAAGAAGATTCATGTCATGTACAGGATGCTGTTTCCATTTGCATAAAAATCAAACCTCAAAAGCACTTTACAAAAGAAAAGCACTAGTCATAGTATAGATAAACTGGCGGTACATACGGTGGCTTATTAAATTGTCATAAAAAATAACATGGTATTCAGTTGAGACTACCACTGTAATTGGTCAATTGTAACACAGCTAAGTGTTCTGGCAATGATACTGTATGAACAAAAGCACCATTGGTGCAAACTTCCAAATTACAGCAAGGCTCCAATTCCCTCTAACCCAGAATGGTCAATTTAAGATTCGAAATTGCCCCCTAACATGGTTTATCGTGATATTATTTATTCCTGAAGAAGCTTCATGCATGGGAAACTTGTGAATAAAGTTCTGCAAAGTTTTGAGCACAGATATCAAAACTTCTAGTCAATGGAAATATGGCGATAATTTGGAAAATAACCTCTGGCGACTCCAAACTCTGGAACGAATTTTAACAGGTAAAATCTGAATGATATGTTTCAAATTCCTACAAAATTTCAGATCTGTACCTTTAAAGACAGCAAAGAAAATGTAATCAAAAGGTAAACAATTTTGAAACGCCTTGTTAAAACCCACTGTTGCAATTGCATTACTTTGTCTAGTCAATCTAAAGTAAGCAGCCCTTTTCCATAAGATTTCTGTCAGAATCTAGACAAACCAGGAGATCATGAGTAAAAAAATGATAAACAAAAGCCAGTGGGAAGACTTTTCATGAGGGAAGGGGAGAGGAGAGAGGGGAAGGGAAGATGTTTGTCTTACACATTTTTCCTGGTTTGAAAGCACTCATGTCATAAATTTTGCTCTAAAGAAAGAGTGTCATTGCACTGAAATCAACATTTTGGGGGACCAGAAATCATTATTCTTTTCACTCTATGGATGCCTTGCTTCACACATTGTCTAATGGACCTTATAAAATTCTTTTTTGGCAACTAACTGCTAAACTTATATTTTACCAAAATGCCTTGTTGTCTCCTAATCCTCAAACATCCTAAAATGATCAATAGGGGAAACTTTATTTATTCATCCTTCCTCCACTTTGAAGATGACAACTTAATCATTCCTATGAAGGATTGCTTACCAACAGGTTTCTATAGAAACTGAAAATATCTTCAATCTATTAAATATTCATCACCTCCTCCTACTGTTCCCCTCCCCATATCTTACATTATTTCAAATATTTTGCAATGATTATAAAATTAAATATATGACTAAGGGAGAGGGTTATCATAGCTTCAGATGAACTTTGCACTTAAGAATCTCACATACCACAAAATCTTTCAAATTTCCAAAACTTTCCTCAGGAAACACTGCACAGCAAATTTAGCAAAGGGTAATTATACTACTTTAACACTTATTAATTCCTCTAGACCATCTGATTGGAGAACTGGTGGTCACATGCCATGGGTTTTTCAGTTCTAACCCACTGTCCTGGGTTAGTATAGATTAACCCACAGAGGTGACGTCAACCATCATTGGGGTACGTACAATCAAATTTTGATCAAAATCTATTTGGAAGTTAGGTGTTATATAACACAAATAATGAATGTTTTCCATTCGAGCAACAGTATGAATAATTTCATTCATTGAAAGGTTGAACGTTTTATTGGGCTTCGCCTTGTTGAATAGGTCATTCAATCTTTCAACTCATGAAATTATTCATGCTATTGCACTCATAAACATTCACTATTTGTATAATACAAAATGTTTGCCAACTTAATCTGCCTATTGCTTAGGTTTACAGACCCAGTATGAAAAGCTACTACACACCTCATGGAGTAATTGGATTTCACAATGATCAAAACAAATATCATTCACAAAATTTTATTATCAACTAATAACCTGTGTTTTAATCTTTTTAAATCATGAACAGAAAGGTAAAACGATGCTACTTTCAGAGAGAAACTGTTCTGCACAACATTATGTAGATTAAGTGCTCACACTATTTAAATTAATTGCCAAAAACTAATCTTCTGAACACTATGCTTTTTGAAATGAAGAAATACAAACCACTATTTCAAACAAACCGATGCAAACACTCTTCATTTTTGTAGCCTTCAAATGAAATATAGTATGTTTTTCATTTCAAAATTCACTGTTTAGGAGATTAACCTAATATTGCTGGAAGATAAACCTGTAACTTGTCACAAATGATTATTTTCTAGCAAAACATCAGTACTTTTAGTTTAACCAATGAGACTTTTCTTGACATAACGTGATGCACAAAAATAGATAAAGACTCAATTTTTCTTTGTTTGAGATAATTTTAAAGGGTTCTAAAACTATAAAAACAGGTTTTATTTGATTCTTTACAATTTTTGTCATATGCCACAAGCACTTTGGTCCATTCGACTTATCTATTACTGTTCAATTTTTAAATTAGACCTTTAGCTGAATTTAACTATCTTTTACTAAAATTTGAGCCATGTGTACAATGCCTGGGAGTTCAGTGACCTGACATGTACAGTAGCTTCACTATTTGAGAATTTCATGAATACTGAAGTTTGTCAGACTCAAGTTGTTTGCTTTCAATGAGGGATGTTGCACACCAAAGCTTGCATTAAACTGATGGTTATCTCACTGTCTAGAAATTTGTTAAATGGGATAAAGAACTGCACTGTAGGCAATAATTGCCCCATTTTTGGCTAAACACTGATTATTTCAAAGAAAAGCCTGCAAGCATAAATGTTGGGTACAGACTTCTTTTAGAAGACATTGGTCATGTAAAGAAATTTAAAGGCTGGTTCCAGTAGATGAAAACAGTAATGTTCTCTGTAGGAACCTCTTTGAACTTTTTAATCAATGTTTTTCACTGGTAAAGTACAATAAATGTCACTTATAAACAGTGCAATTAGGGCTCGTCTTTTACATGGAAACCATTGTTTATCAAGATCACAGATTATTGTACATGTAGATATGACAAAAAAAGTACGGTTCCATTGAAAGAACTGAATGCAGGTTTATCTATTACCCAATCAATAATCCAGCCCATTCTTCACTCAAATTCAAATACGTACAATATTCTGTTTAAAAACATTTATACCCAGAATTTTGAAAGCTACAACCAACTTTTTCAGCCCACTGTACAAGAAACTATTAAAAGAATATGTTGGTTGTTTTTTTTTCTGGCTTTTTCGTGGGGAGGGGAGGAAGGGTGGACAAAACACAACCCCTTGATTGTAGCACTTGACATATCATGATGGTTACATACTTTTACATTGCAAAGAGTTCTGGTTTATGGCCCTTTAACTTAGAACAGGCCATGTAGCCATGGGGAGGATTCGGGGATTAAAACCCCCATGACCCAAGCTTGAAAAAAATGGCAAAAATAATTAGAGTCTTGGGGAAAATATGCCGACATGATAAACTTCTCTACATTTGAGTCACAAACATTGCGCCATTTCACATCTGAAGACCTAATAAAGTTGTTTTTCCCTAAAGGGAAGGCGGCACCCCTTCCATTATATCCCTCCGCTGATGTCAAACTCCAACGAACCCCCCCCCCATGATATAATCCTGGCTACATGCCTGACTTAGAACATAACATGAAAAAACTTGAGGGATGCTTAAAATACATAAATGAATAAGATCTACAAAATGCGCTTCCATTTGTATATAAGCAAAAAGTTATTTTAGATAAAAAAGAAGTCCACAGGTGCCATATTAGATTTTATCCTTCTCTTCCTGGTTTGATTTTGTCACTTTTGGCTGCCTTTATCAAGGAGGAATGCTTTTCCTGCAATTAACCAGTTGGTAATGTGCAATTTGCTCAACTAGAATTTCCACTTCATTCTTGCCTCAGATTCCATGGTTTTTAATCCTGTCCTTTCCTTATGTAAGTGATGTCTTCTTGCATTGAGGAACCCTAGTATTAATCTGTCTATATAGAACTCAATGCAGAGTACATCGATAGGCTTTATATTCAGCTGCAAATTAAGGCTGCTGCACACTGCCCCGACCCGACTGCAACACGACAAAAATCATTTACGACTTCTCGTCGCAAGTGAGTCTTAACGAGTTTTAAACAGTGGCATTGTGTCTGATTCGGTTGCATGCTAGCCGCACATTGAACCAGCCAGACTCACACAAAACTGATACGGTACATAAACAGAATTAAATGGCGGGAAAATCTCGGAGAACTAGACTACTGTTGCTTCTTCTGCTGCTAGACTGCTAGATGAGGAGTTCGAGGATGAATAAATAACGAAAAGGTTCGCAAGGCAGGGGATCAGAAAACGTGGGACATAGCAGGGCCGTAGTGAGTGGGATGTGGGGGTGTCACACCCCCCAATATTTGGTCACTGTCGGTGAATTTTCGGCAGGCTGCCAGCAAAAAGGGGAGAGGGGAAGGAAAAGAAGAGAAAAAGGAGAGGAGGAAAAAAAGAGAGAAAAGGGGAAGGAAAGGGGAAGGAAGGGAGGGAAAGGGATCAACACCTCCCCCAAAGATTACACCTTTGATACGCCCCTGGACAAAAGGAGCATATCTTAACCCTTAAAAAGAAAAAGGGGGTGGCCGACTCACCAAATGCTCAGTGATGTGTTCGCAGACATACTCGAGATAAATTAAACCGTTCCTAAAGGTTTAGTCTCGTGAATTTGCTGAAAAATTCCTGCGAGATTTGGGAGGATATTACCCGGCAAAGAATAATTCACATCTATTAAGTGAAGATTTTAAGTAAAGCTTTTTATAGGAGACCCAACGATTTGAGTTTAAACGTTCTTTTTGTGGCCTTGTTAAGTAACAAGCCATCGCATGTTGTGCTATTGCTACACGCATTTCACACAGGACTGAAGATTTCTTCAAGAAAATTTTTGGCTTTACAACCCCTCAGATGGCCAGAAATGGCACTTCCTGAGTGTTTTAAGCTGCATGTACCCAGCCTTAAAATATGGATTCCTGTGAAATCTGTGGTTAAATCGCCATTTTTGTTCATTTGCTCTTTTCTTGTTTAGATTCACTTAATTGTGTCAAAATTACTCAGGTGCGTAGCCAGGAATTTGTCAAGGGGGGCGAAGTGGAAGTTTTTGCGAGAGAGCGAAGCCACCAAGCCTAAGCTCTTGCGCACGAGGGGGAGGGTGTGGGAGGGGTGTCCCCTCTCCCACAGTGTGAAATTTTTTGGTTTTTTAATTTGAAAATATGTGATTTGGTACATAATTTATACGGTATTTTGTATACATAAGGAGACATTATGTATTTAAAGAACTATTTTGTAGGAATAACCATATAGAAATGAAATACGCACATACATTGCTGGCAAACAATTTATCGTTCTACAAGTATGCAGAACCACATAACAGCGTCAAGCAAGTGCAAGGTGTTTGTTTTATACATAGGCCTACCACTAGATACCACGTGTGCCTGATATGGTAGGCCTACAATTTGTCCCCTTACGGTATTGGTAGAGTTGGCAAGTTTGCTGTCAGTGCTCTCATGGGTTGGCGCGGAGTGCGAGAAAATTTTGGTCCACAATGCCTCCCACATCGCTGGAAATGGCACTTCCCAGGCCTATTTACCGCATATAAATAGGTGAAACACTAGTAATATTGTAAAAAAAAAAAACCAAAATTTGCTCAAGGGGGCGGCTGCTCCTTCGCCCCCCCCCCCGTTGGCCTGATATGACTAAATTATTTTATTAAAAAATGAAATTGCTATATCAATATCATGCTCATGGCAAATGGTAGGTCCAACATTTTTTTAATTGATCTCGATTTGGCACCCCCCTAGAGGTGGCGCCCAGGGCAACTTGCCCCCTTGCCCCCCCTAGCTACGCTACTGCTGGGTCCTTAATATACATGGGGGCTGCTATTTGACACCTCATACGGCCACCTGATTTCTAAAACGCATCCTCATTGGCTATGGAACTCCAGTCACGTCGCAGTCGGGTCAGGTGCCAGGCGCACACTGCCCCGACACGACTCAACTCGAACGTGACAGCTGAAAACTCTGCGACGAATATCAAACATGTTTGATACACCAGATTTCCCAAAAACTGTCGTAATTGATTCGGATCGCAAGCAATTTTGCCGCACACTGCACTGACCCGATTCAAACCCGACAGCCAGCCTTAAGGAGTTTTGTTGCATTGCAGTAGGGTCAGACCAGTGTGCGGTGGCCTTTAGCTGGCAAACATCTTGACTCCAGTAACTTGTACATGAAGAGATCGCCTCAAACTGTGGTCAATGTGTTTGATAGATCAGAAAGTTAAATACTGCAGGGTATCAAAAGTACAGCAAGAACAAAGAAAGCTGTCTTTGATACAGGCAGTGTTATCCCAACCTACCATTGAATCCTGGACCCTGGAATGCTAGATCACTTGTTGGGAAAGTTGCAGCCATGACGTCATCAATCACTTACCACAAGTTTGACTTGTAGGTAATCCCAGAAACCTGGACTTATTCACAGACAGGCCCAATAATTGGTGAAATTGGCTCACATTTCAGGCGTTTCACCTTATACATCGCCCAAAGAAATACTGGAGAGGACATGGCATGGAAAAAGTAGTACACTCAAATTTGAAAGTGTGGACTAAATAGCAACAGGATTTTATTAGGTCCCAATACCTTAATGCTGATATCTGGTCACATGATCATGTAATTGAACTTGTTGCCACATACAGTATCCCCCACTCTATACGCAAAGAACTTAAAATCAGAGCAACAACTGATGTTTCCTCTTCCTGGGTGAATTTCACACTTTCTTAGAACATATACTCTCATCCGATCTGATCAACTTCCAATGCTAGGTGGTTTTAACTTCCAATGGGAGTTGGAGTAAGTTAAATCCCTCAGGATTTCTGATTTGTTTTCATCCCTCGCCCTGACACAGCGCAAACATTCCTCCACTCGTGATGGAGGCCATACAATAGACCTCATAATCACAAGGAGTGAAATTGTAACCTGATTTTGTCTGTGAATGTCAATTGTTTGTTAACATTTGACCATGCAGAGATTTTTCTGGAGTTAAGTGTTTTCAAACCATTGAACAAAAAGGTTCTTATCTCTCAGTGACCTTAACACGAGGACACGAACATGTTGATGTCACAAATGTTCTTGAACAGTTAGCTCGTAAGTGAAAGCTTGTCGTACATCGACCTTGCCCTCTTTGGTATAATAAACAGAAATATGATGCCTTTGAGAAGTTGTGCCAGGCTGAGAGAAAGATAGAGTGAAGACTAGTTTACAAGTCCACATTCAAATCTTCATGACAGTCCACGAAGGTACACTAAACATCTCAACAATGCCAAGGCAAAACATCGTTATACGATTGTTTCTGTGGATACCAAGAAGTTGTTCAACATTGTGGATACTGAGTAGCATGATTGCTGACAAGAAATTACCTTCCACTATCCTTCTACAAAGACTGCCTGACACATTTCTAGACTTCACCAAGAAGGGGCAAGATTACATAACTCAGTCATACCACACCCACTCTCAGCAGAAAAACATTTTCAGGAAAGCTAGAAAAACTTCTTTCAATAATCCACAAAGGATGTCAAGAATACACTGTCCTGAGCACTGCCAAAAAATCATGCCCCTTACATGGATCTACAGTATACTTACTCCACTTTTGCTATGTGAATGCATAGGTCAACTAGGACTTTTTACAAAAAGTTATTTCATGTTGCACTCAGAAGTGGACTGGTTCCACATGGATTTAGACACGCCATTGTTCGACTGCTCATTTTAAGAATCCAAGTGCAAATCAGGATGCACCTTGTGTCTACAGACCTGTTTTGAATCTTCCTATCCTTTTGAAAGATGTTAAGAAACTAGCTGCAACGATTATCCTGTCTTCCTCTCTGTACAATGAATGTCAATCAGCATGCCATGGGAAATTTTCTATGCAAATTCTTATAAGTGAAAGTTTACACTGACATTGTCTCTGCTCTTGATTGTAAGGAGTATGCCTGCATTCCATACCATAGACCACAGTATCTTGATCAATAGACTTGAAACTCTGTTCTGTTTCCCCAGTTGTGTAAAACTGGTTCAGTTTTTCTTAACTGGTAGAACTCAGAACATATTCCCTTATGGATTACTTAGAGTCTGATTCTAGGGACCTGGCTGGCAGAGTCCCTTAGGATTCCCAGTTAGGTCCCTTGCACTTTAGGCTATACACAGCCCTGTTGGAAGATATCTTTGCCAAGCATGTGCTGTCATGACTTTAATGACCATATTTAGTTATATGTCACTAGTATTTACGCATCACATGGTCAAAAATCTGGAATTGTGTATTGATGAAATCAGGATGTGGATGAGGGGCAATTTACTTTTGTTGAATGGCACAAAACCTGAAGTTTTATTATTTGGTTCTCATTTTTCACAGGGTGGGCATTCAGAGTGCCCCATCTTAGCCTAAAATTGGTGATTGAGCACATCTAATACAAAGCAATGTGTAAGAAATCTTGACATATGTTTTGACAATCATCTAACTTTAAGGAAACATATTAAGAAAGTATGTCAACTGGCACCCTGTAGCTTGTACCAAATTGGAAAAATCTGTCCCTATCTAGCACACAATTTGTAATCTCCAAAATTGATAATTGAAACAGTTTGCTACTAGGAGTCTATGATGGACATCTTATGACATTGCAAGTAATGCAAAATGCTGCTGAAAAAATTGTGAGTCTTAGGTCCAAGTTTGACAGTGTCACTAATATTTTAGTGGAACTTTACTGCTTATACCTATCGAAAAAAAGGATGTAATTTAAAGTACTTTTAATGACTTACAAGACAATAAATGGTTAAGCATATCTTAATAATTTATTGAAAATTGATCAATTGACACATAGCTTAAGATTTAGTAGCAAAGCTTCTCCTTAACAAATCTCATGAAAGGGGTATCAATGATGGGACAGTTTTATGGGAAAAGGAGTTTTAAAGTAAAAGCACCAATTTTGTACAATAAACTAACAGAGTCCTTGAACTGCAGGAGTGTAAAGACTTTTACAGTTTATTTTAAACCTTATCTTTTTAGGGATGTGTTTAATTGTTATTTTTTGTGATTCAGTGCCCTGAGGTTTAGGTCTTTTGTCTCCCTCCATACTTTTTTTGCTCCTGGTATCTTCTTTTGTGATTTTCTCATTGGTTTAAGTTTATCCTTTTATACCAAACCTACTTTTGTTTTAACTTGTAAACTGGTTTGAAATGTCACATGTAAATTAGTATAAAAATAAAATTATTATCATAATTTAAATTAAAATCATAAGCAAGACAGGAAGTATACAAGGTAGTAGTTAAAAATCATAAACTGAACTCATATAGTACTTTCTTTAGCTTGATTTCATTGGTTTTATGGATAACCAACTCATGTTCATTTTATCATTCAGGATATATCTCTTAGATTACACATATGTTCAAAGATCAAAGACTAAGTCTTTTTTACTGCTTTTAAGCTGCATATCTCAAAATGCAATTCCCATGATGCATTTGATATATTTAATCGTATCAGGAGCTTACCTACCACCCACCAAGAGCTGGTACAGTATTTATCTGCAATATATGTTTCTTGTGACCAATTATGAAAAACCGTATGTATTTTGCATTGGTAATTTTTCATATCTAGAAAGTGCAATTATTTTTTTTTCAATGTGGAAACTTCATTTGGCTAGTCTGGGGCACAATGAATATATATATACTTTGAAAGCAACTAGTGAAGTCCTGAAGGAATTACAGATGCTTTCCCAGATTGCCTTCTTCATCTTCAAATGCATGTAAGCATTACTGGGAGGTAATTACCCAAGTAAAGAAGCAGCAAGTGAAGCCATTTGACCATTAATTCTGCTGCTGCCCAAAAGGGTCCATTTATCATAAAACCTGTGTTGCTTTCAAAGGTCATAAAGAGCACACTTATAGTACATAGTCATCTTTTTGTGATGAAAGTTGTTTAATTGCATAGAACTTGATAAAAAAGAATTGTCATTGTAGGAATTAAAACTTTCTGACTAAAGGACCTTTCCCAATCGGGAAGTATGTAGCAATAATTAAGTTGATCCCTACCTGACTAGTGAGTCATGTGGCAACTGCAATGTGTTACTCGGCTTGAATGTACAAATCTGTGGCACTTGGTTTTACCAAATTTATTCATATCTGTTTCAGTAAATCCCTTTGTGAAATATTCTCTCATCAAGGCAGAGCTGCCTGAAACTTCATATAGGACAAATGGTGACACATTCACAATGTATTTATTTTTTTTGCTTTATACTTGTCAACCCTTTATAATTTTAGGGAATTGAAATGACCATGGAGTTGACCTATTCCATGTTATAACATAATCGACAACTAGAGTTGTCACCTACAGTATGACAAATCATGTGTAATTTGTTCTCTCAGTGTAATGATACCATACACTTAGAAATCGTGGAAGCACGTAGTGCTAGTACTTTTGTGATCAGACAGGTTGTCTTCTGGCCAGGTGTAAAAATTATTTCCAAATAACAAAAGTCTTCATAGGTTCAACAGAATGATCATTCTAACAATCTATCATCTAAAATCAATACTGATAACAAAACCCAGGGAGAAACAATTTCCATAAAGTTAGCCCTTTTAAATTAGTTTCATATTCATATGGCTGGAAAATCTTTTCTACCAAAGTCCTAGCCTATATTTTGCCTGCTGCATACTTTTAAAATTGCCTAATGTACCTAAATTTTTTTCTTATTTTCTCATTTTGCAGAATAGCATTGCTAGCACATATAACATTTAAACTGATTCAAACTTGATAGGAAATTTACTTGATATAAAATTTAAGAGATATGAAATTTATTGAAATTGAGTATTTAATAATAAATGAAACAGTGCTTCCTTCTTTCTAGGAACCTTTAATTTCCTAATCCACACAATTAAATGATTATAAAGCTTCCAAGAATATGGGACTTCAAAGTGACATCCATGTTTGAAGGCTTTCAGAGATTGGATTTAATAGTATACTTCCTTTTTGTTAAACTGAACTTTAGCAAGGACAAAATTTAGCAGCAGCCTATTGCTTTAATTTTACATCTTACCGGCTTTAAATTCGTTTTGAAGTACGAACTGAATTAACTATTAATGAAAAAGGTAGTTTCACTGTCATTACAATCTCCTTGGTTCCCACTGGGAGTAGCATCTTGTAAGTCACACTTTGTACGTTAAGTTTCATCTTCAAATTCCAATTTGCATTGATTACTTTTAATATTCAACGAACACAAATAGACTTAACTCTGATCAATGAAGATATCCTCAAGTCAAAAGGTCTGAAGAACTGTTCCTGAGATAATTAGCTCATTTGCATGTTAAGGACCATGATATCTGTTGCTTAACAAGTGAAGTATCAGAGCTACCTTCAGGGTCAGATAACATGCAACTGAAATGAGTTTTGTCTCTTTTTAGAGAGTTTTAGGCTTAAAATAATCAGACACCATCTGAAAAATTTGCAAGAGTTCTTTTACTTTTTTAAACAGTTTCCACGATACACTGTGTGTTCTTAAATTAACAATGGCAAAACAATGATCACCCCGTGTGGCATACCAACTTTTTTCGTCCAGCTTATCGCTACAAAAAAACTGGCAGCAGCCTAAGAGAGGTGGCAGCCACAAAGGTACTAAACAGGCTATTTATCACATAGACTGTTGCAAAGTTCTGGTATTTCATTAGTTAAATCTATCAAACAATATTTGCAGTAATATGCAAAAAAGTATTAGTCTAAAGTAACTAAGCTATAATGTTTAAACTACCATGTAAAAAGGTCAATTTCTGATGGATTTTCATGGAAGTTGTTGCTCTTAATTTTCCACACTGTCAGGGAAAAGGCACATGAGAAATTTTTTTGTTGGCAGGCTGTTGTATGACTCGTGGTTTTATTTAATATTCATTCTGCAACATATTTTACAGGCTGAGCTGACAGCAGCATATGGATCGGGTTTTTAAGGTTGCGATACAGTCAGGAGAACCTGTAGAGTCACTGACATTTATTGCGGAACAACATAATAGGCAACATGACAGAGAAAACAGAGGAATGGTGGTAGAAATTGATGGTTATAGGTGTGGGAAATAAGACATAACAATCGACTATTCATCATTCAAAGCAAACGTTTCTATGTCTGGTACAGTTGTACTGAAAGCAAGGCCATATGCCCTGAGGGAAGTAATGGCCTCAGAATAAATTGAAGTATATTTAAAATCATACATTGGGTTCTTACCTTCAATTTAAAGTAATTTTGGGGTAGACCTTATGTGTTGATGTCACATACATACACATCATTTTGGAGGCTAAACAATGAAGCACACTGCACAAATTTGCATGTGCATGTAGAAGACACCTGTATCCGACCAGTACACAAACCAGCTGTCTGCGTTTGTTGGTGTAAGTTGCAATGATATGCACTTATCAATATTGGGGGTGCACCTCTGTTCTGTGATGTCATATGCATAAGGTCTATATGATGAATTTCACACAGGATAAGAAACCTCAAGTCACTATTATCATAGGAAAGATATGCAATAGCCAGGTCAAAGGCCTATAAACATTAGGAAGTTCATGATATAAACCATCACTATTAATGCTGTATCAATATTACTATAGCAGGTATTACCCACATGTCAATTCTAACATTGGACAATACCGACATTTTTGGAAAAAATGCTGTATCAATATTACTATAGCAGATATTACCCACATGTCAATTCTAACATCGGACAATACCGACATTTTTGGAAAAAATGCTGTATCAATATTACTATAGCAGATATTATCCACATGTCAATTCTAACATTGGACAATACCGACATTTTTGGAAAAAGTCAATGTACTTTAAATGCATAAAATCAGGGTTTTGTGCACTACCATAAGGTATACAGCTACATGAGGTAAAATGGCTTTATTCAAATGTAAATTAAGCAAACAATGTGACCTTTATATGAAATAAATACTGTATCTACTTTTAGTTTGATAGTGTGGGCATAAATTTTATTAAAGTTCACCAATTTATTCCAAGTTATAAGGAATACTGATCAATAAGAAATTAAGTACCAACGAAACATCCAACACTATTTGAATTAATGTTGCTAATGGTGGCAGCAAAGCACTGCAGCAATGAATTGAAAATGGGAATAGAAATCAGGTTACTCCAATGCATCCACTGAAAAACTAAAAAAAAACCATCAAAAGAGACACACACAAAATTGGTTGCATAAATTAAGTGAAATCCTTTGCAAAGAGTGATTGCTAATTTGCATTGGATGTAAAGGCTTAGTGATAGCTATCAGCATTCGTAATTATCTCTAGACATTGGCAAAATGGTCTCTCGATCCCAGGATACAGTTCTACTCTACTATGTATACTCTAATACCATGATCTGATTATGCAATAATCTGGTTATGTCAATCTCATGTCTGTAATATGTCTGCTCAATGACTTAGCTTCTGCATAAAGTGTGCCGATAGCTATGTCCTGTCATGAACCAGCAAGAGATCTTAATGGGAGAAGAGATGGCTAATTAAGCTGGTGTGAATTTAATTACAATGCCTATATCACAATCTAGAACAACTAAATCTCGACATTTCATTCACCTGAAAGTCACCTTATAAAATTCTAGCAGAGATGTAATGGATTTTTTTAATCTTTTACTCTCTTCAAACTAACTACATAAAACAAGTAATACCACACAGCAAGTGGATTTAGCAATATTCAATTTGTTTCTAGAATGAAAGCCTACCTTACATTAAGAGACATTTTCAATTTATTTCTATATTGAAGGTGACAATTAGCTCTAGAAAATAACAATTTTATTTTTTTACAGTAAAAGATGCACCTGAAATCAGTAGTAACATGCATTACACATAGTAATGTTTTGGTGAGTTAACATTTAAGTGAATTCAACTTAGTTCCACTGAGGACTCCCAGCAGAAAATTCAGTCTACGGGTAGTAGCTTTGTCAGGTTTTGTTGGATTTTAACTGGTTTTAACTGGTTTTATTAACTGGTTTTGTCAGGACCTGTTCAAACCTGACACAAAATACCTGTTACTTGACTGGAATTTCAACTGGTTTTAACAGGTTGTCAAGTACATGTTAAAACCTGACACCAAATACCTGTTCTAGACTGGAATTTTCTCCTGGGCTGCTAGATCTAGAAACCTGTATTTGAGTAACGGTGAGGGCCTATACACTTTGATATGGTGTGGTGGACTATTGATCATTTAAACAAAAATTGTCTGCAGGCAGGGCAAGATGGAGAGTGGAAGCGGTTTTACCAAATGGCCCTCTAGTAGTTGGAGGATGCCATCTGGATGATGACAATTTATGCCAGATGGTACTTGCAGGCAAGTGGGGGAATTATATACAGAAACTGATGATGGAGAAGCAAAATAGACACAGGTTATGGGTAGGTACACTAGGTGTTACTACACATGTGCAGTCTCTTCAGGCCAAAGGTCAAAGGAGTATAGAAGGCAATCATAAGCCATATGTGCTGTGCATACGTTTGTACACTGTGCACTATAGTAGCGTTCACTCACTGGAAGACTGGATACCCATTTTAAATTAAAGTGTACCTCAAGTATAAAATTTCAAAAAAAAAAAAATATGTTACAAAGCTTAAACAAGAGCCCAATGGGCACTATGGTTCCTTGCTAAATGTAATGAAACTGAGCCATGAGCACAGCATAAAAATTTTTTAGCTACTGTGAAGTTTGCCTGTAATTCTGGTGACTGCTACATGGTCTTAAAAGTTGTTGGCAGTGAATGTTTACTTCATCTACCAAGTTTCACAAAACCTGCTCTGTAGACAATGTACATCTTGTG
>WURT03013072.1:0-11996 GCA_009936505.3 Holothuria glaberrima | reverse complement strand
GCAGGTGGGGTCTAGGGGCCCGCCTTAGGACCCCTGGTGGGGTCCAGGGTCAAAGCCCAGGTGAGATCCAGGGGCGAAAGCCCGGAAGCTTTGAGATTTTAGCATATCTGTGGGTGAAAATTAAGTCTCAGGATGGACATATTTTGGTTCATAATGCATCATCAAATGCAAATATTCCCAATCATTTTAATGTATTAGGCTATTCCTCTCGTCAGGCCACTTTACTTTTAAGCGGTTGGGTCCAGTGGCCCACCTTAGGGTCCCTAGTGGGGGTCAAGGGGGCGAAGCTCCGGGGAGCTCTGAGGTTTAAGCATATCTCTGGATAAAAGAGTGTCAATATAGGTATATTTTGGTTCAAAATACATTAGCCAATGCAAAGATTATTCCTCCCGTTATGCCACTTTACTTCAGGAGCTGAAACTGAAGTTCAGAATTTGAACAATCTTAACACTAGCGTTCAAAATATGCTTTGAAAGCCAGGATGCGTTCTGTATCTGTTACATTTTGGTGTTAAAAAGTCGAACGCCTGAGTTTGTAGTGAAGGAAAGACACGCGCGGCACGCATTATTTTTTCCCAGGATGTTTGTGGGTAAATCGGTTTCTCAGAAGTTTGCAAAATGTGTGTGAAGTCAAGGTCAGGGTTTAGAAAAACGGGCTAAGGATACCCTCTCTCCGGGCAATCGGGTGCTGCTGATCCTATGGTGATGATAAAAGTGAGGAATAATGTCCAGAAAGTGGCTTTTCAAGAATGTCACATGTCCGACAGTCCGAAATAGCGCGCCTATATACGGAAGCCTTCAATTCCCTTTCTTTTCCCGAGTTGCCGACGGACTCGGTCACTCGTCAATTACACCGATGGCCGTCACATGCATGATCAATTTGCCGACGGGCCTTCAACTTGAATGGGCTAATTAGATGAAGGGCAGAAAATCGAAACAGCCGATAACAGACTGGCCGTGCCCTCCCGTTCTCTCTTTCTCTTTTTTTCTTTCCATTCTCTGTTCTCTTTCACTCCCTTCCTCCCCATTTCCCTTCTTCACTCTTCTTTTCCTCCTCTCCTGTTCTCCTCATTTTTTCTTCTTCTCTCCCCTTTTTGTCGACAGACCGAAAATTTGCCGACGGCGACCAAATCTTTTCGGGGGGGGGGGATGACACCCGCTCGCTACGGCCCTGCCCGGCGCCCACGGAACGAGCAACAAAAGTTGAGATTCAGATATCAACAAGTTAATGTTCAACTCCACGGCTATAGTTTAGTCATTTTTGCAAGAAAATACAAAAGGAATCTGGGGCAATTTGTCCACTTGGCATTAAATTCTGTGACCTTGAGGAAACCTGGAGGTATTTCTTAACAAAAGTAACTTATCTGAGTTTGGAATTGAGTTTAGGTATGGGGTTTGAATGACTGTGGTGAAAAATTTGTCTTTTTCATATAAGGTCCCTAATAATGCCATCATGCAGACATTGCCTTAAATATCTAAGTCCAAAGAGAGGACCTTTAAGATCAGACACTAATCTTCACATAATGTGTACAGAGGAACATCCTACCAATCGTAGCCTGCCCGACTCAAACCATTTGGTTAGAAATTGAGCCGGAAAACCTCATCTAACTAACTAACCCACCAAATCAACATCACTCACAAATGTGTGATTGATTACAACATTGGCAAAAAAGAGTGAATTCATACTGTACCTCCTAGTGTAAGCTACACTCTCATTGGTCAATGACCTGTGCAGATCATAGAAATTTATTGCACGTTGCAACGTAGTATAGCTCAAAACAGAGGCTCCACAAAGAGATTCTCAATTACAACAATATTTGAAGATTATTTTGAAAGGGCTGACAAGCTACTGTAGTGTCTTTGACAGAAGATCATTAGCTGTGGACAGTGGAACTACATTGTGTGCTGCTGATAAAGAGAGTAAATGAGATACGAAGAGGGGGTTGAAAGTCAGCCTGTTTACTTGTCACCCAAAGTATATTTTAGTGTGGGGGTATTAAAATTCTCAGTTGATGACTGCTCTTTGATTGACATCAAAGTTTGAAAATTCAAAAGATGCGTAGTAGCTCACATTCCACACAATGCAGAGAGTTTTCGGATTACACATTATAGCCTTGTGTGCTCACTAGGACATGGCCGTAAGCAATAAAGAAAGTTTGTGTCTGCACAAGGAGAAGCTTTACACAGTTATAGGAGGAGCTACAAGTGGCTTATTTGGGAGAATTGAAACTGTCTGGGATGACGAGAATTGCCCTTTAAAGTAACAGAAGATTATGAAACTATTCCGAACCTATACTGAAGGAGGTCGGATGGACCAAGTGACTTCAGTAACGTTCTGTTTAACAAGTCACTGTAGCCAGACTTTTAAGTTTTCTGTTACGTTGAGAAATTAATGTTTTCGTCAAGGGCACATTGATGGCAAATGTTTCAAAATAAAAATTATTGATTCGTAGCCCATTGTAAGGAAAAATATCTGAGACGATACCAGTAACTAATTTTGTCTCATCTTGCCAACCTGGTCGCTTTCTTCGAAATTGTCTCAGTCCATGCTTATTTCTTACTGACTGTTTGATAAAACTCATTTTCTTTTCATTTATCGTTTCACTTTATAAAAACATATGCTCTAAAAAGGTCTGGTCAAACTTAAACCTAATCTGATCAGAGGGGCGCCGAACAGGAGTCCGATCAATTCTTTGACTAGATTTGGTTCAGAAATGGACAGAATTGGTTCATTTGAACCTGATTTAGTCAAAAATTTACCAGGTTATTTTTCGTTGCCCCTCTGATCAGACCTTTTCAGAGTGTATATGTGTAAAACCGTGACGGGGCAACCCCAGAACAATTCCCTCACGGAGAATTCCCTCTTGAAGAAACTTACGACTACCCGGGACAACCTCCCCCTGTCAATTCCTGGTCACCCAATGCAGACAACTCTCAACCATAGCAATTACCCGTCACACAACTTTGCTACAAGATAATTCGGAATCGTAAGGGTGGAGTTATCCAGGGAGCAATTGTAAGAGGGGGAGCCGGGGTCCTCAGGGAACCGCATAAAACAATCAGTTTACAGATAATCAGGTTAATAGTCAAAGTCGTGAAAGGAAAACTGGACCAAAAGGAAACTGGACTAAAAAGAAGCGGAGATAAATGATTGGATCTTACGAGAGCATACACCTTAGATGAACAATAGAAACAGAAATAGATGTATTTCAGACGGGAAACAAATTAAGTTTTCATGGGGTGATCTTTTCAAATAAATTGGAGAAAATCAAACTCTTTTAAGTCTTAGACAGGATAGTTTGTGGTTTTTATGGTGCTAATTTTATGTGTTGACTAATTAAGTAGAGAGGAGTGTGTTTTTTATGATTCGGCATATTTTCCCCTCCAGAGCATCTTTCGAAGCGATTTTGGCAGGTGCAAAGGCGAATCGCACTCATCCCCAGTGTATTTTGCACGCTGATAGTAGAAAAAACAGAAAGTTAGATCACTTAACTAGTTTACTGGTTCTGGTTAACTCATCTGACTTTTCTCACTAAATGAGTACCACTCATACTTTGATATTGCTCAATAGAATCTCACCATTGACCATGCAGGCAGAGCAGTCAAAAGGACACTGTGGGAGTTAACTCGAAAGAGTTTATGGTCAACGTTTTCAGGGGCTCCCGTTATATTCTAATATTTTCTTTTATTCTTCCAAACACGGTCATAGCTATTCCTGTAGAGGGATTTCATTGGACGCGATGTGAGTGAGATTCCCAGGCACGGAAGGGCAAAACACAACCAGCGAAAGAGATACTACCGATACAATGGACGCTTGCCTTCAAAGCCAAAAAGACGCTTGATTTTGCCCTTTAAAACCAAAGAGACGCGCGATCACGTGACTCAATGAAATCCCTCTATAGAGCTAATTTAAAAAAAAAACAAAACAGTGCCCTCTAAATCAAATTAGGTCGAAGTCACCCATCGGAAGAAATTCGGATTTAATTGGCTTATATAGTGGTTTATACATACCATATCTGAGGTTACATTGCCTGAATGTGTTTAAACCATTCGCGTAGCCCACGAGCAATAAACTATCATTATCGAACATACCTCCAATGGCTTGGCGAACCCGTTTTAACATTTCTGTCTGTTCACCACCCCCTGATTAATAGTTTCTTATACTATTCTGTTACCTGTTTACTTTGGGAGCACATAAAATTTATCGTGTGTTTCTCTGACAAAACAAATACAACCATTCGATTGAGAGGATGCGCAAGCTTCCCGGTCATAAATCGGACCAATGAATGAATCCTGTTTATTTATACCATTCATCGACCTACTTTCAATGGCTGGTTTGGGTATCGTACCCAAACTGTTTCTTTTTTCGCAGCAAGGGACACCGCGCGGCCGGTATACTTCATGTTTGATATGGTCAATGTCGACACATCATGAAACCAGAGAGTTGCCACGGAGCAACTCTCTGGTGAAACACAGAAACCGTTTTAATGATCTGTGCATGACTAAAGATGGTTTTATAATGATAAACAGTCGTTTTTACAATGATCTCATTTTACGATTTACTTTCTCTTGATATAAGACAGAGGTGGGTATTAGGTCACCCGCCAGTAACCTATTTTGTATATTACCGGCTTTACGTCCTGTTTTCTTGGAGCAAGGTAAATTACTGTGCGGTTTATTTGTCTTAATTTTGATTGGGCGACGCGTATTACCAGGACGACTTGTCTCGCAACTTCGTAAGTAGACTTGGTTCAGCCGTTCCTTCGATCTGTGTTATTGCTTTGTAGCACTACCTTTAACGTTGTCCCGGCGTTTTTTTTTTCAGGGCAAATCGAGTAAATTACTATTTTTTCATGACAAATTGTGTAAATTTCTATATATCAATCAAATTCTTGGTTATCAATCATTTGACACAGTTTTTGAAAACAATGATCTGAACAAGTTTCCTAAATTTGACTTCGGATAATGATTCAAGGCCATCCTTGCTTTCCTTAGCCAGAGTTTATACTTACCCAACCTATAGGGTACCCATTAGGTACAGAAACCACCACATTAGCATACCCTGTTGCCTACGTAGCAGGCTGTACGGCATATTCCTCGTTCAGTCATATGCCTGGTGGTTTGGGAAGCTGAAGAGCTGAGCAAACAGAGTCCGTTCCACTTTGTACATACCATGGTGAATTATGCGCGTTGGTCATTGTTTCCGAAACAGATCCCACGCAATATCAGAAGTAGGTATGTGTGTGTGTGTGTGTGTGGGGGGGGGGGGTGATATCACCTCACTGTCAATATGTGGGCCTTTTTATGAAAGACCTTTTAGGGGTCTCGCCTATGCTTCGAGGTAAAGATACACAGGGAAAACTCCTATTGGTCTGACAAGTACAGAAGGTAATTGAAAACAAGTATCAACAGGAACCTATAAACTTCATAGGAGTTACCTATTGATACCCGTTTACATTTTTTATTCCAACAGGACGGTGAATGGTAAATTGCCAGATCATACCTATCAATACCAGTTCGAACCTGCTGGCATTTCATTAGGTGTCAACAGGAATTATGGGACTTGGCTTTACGTATTGGAATTTACGTATACTGTTTACCGTGACCTTTTGATGTATGGACAGATGGGTTCGGATACTGTACTTCCAGGAAGGAAGCACGTATCCAGTCTATGACGTATAAACATGGTTGCCATCATACTTAAAGGGATTTTCCAGTGGCATTTCACAAGGATTTCATGTGAAAGAGAAAAATTTTCCAATTCGTGCCTTCCAAACCCCGTAGCAATACGCTTTTCCTAAATCGAGATATCTCATATTAAAGAGTGCTTATTTTTGTCAAAAAAATACCTCCAGTTCTCATCAAGGTCACAGATTTTTATGTAAAGTGGGCACATTGCCTCAGATTCCCTTTTTTTTCTTTATAATTGAATGTCATATTTGTCCTTGAAATTTGATACTGTTGGAATGCTTAAATGTGTTTCCATTTAGCACACATCTACACCATATGTAGGGCATAGCAAACAAAATTGCTAAATATTCCCTACAGCGGCATTAATATCATAAAGAAATTCAATTCTATGTCAAATTAATGTGCCCGGATGACATCACAGATTTCCCATAATGCACTTCATCTTGAGGAAAAACTGCATTTCTTTGAAAATTTGTATCTTCCAAACGCTGCAAGCTATTGAGATGCGGTTTACACCTCCTAAAAGAGAAAAATTTTCTGCATTTTTTAAACTTTCTGAATTTTGTCTCTGGAAAATGCCTTTAAGTTTATACACGGGCGATTACGCACGGGGTAAAAGTAGCCATAACCCTTTTCCCTTGACCAAACCTTACTTTCTTTCAAAACATAATCGGGATGGAATTCAAGGTAAAAAGCCACTCACCCCTGAAGCTGGGCCAGCACCTCATTGGCTGTAGCCCCTTGTCATGGGCCCTTTACCCGTGGAAACAGGCTAGGACGTCGTAAAGCCTATCAATACATTATGTACCAGTGCTCATTCTGTTACCCGTACCACAGGATCAAAAGTAGGACTCAGGTTCCATAATGGGCTGAGGATTAAGTTGTTATTTTCAATGTAAATGGACCAATAGCCTCCAAGACCAATAATGAGCCATCAGAATTATTCGAAAGTCTCCCAATTGATTGCAACACACGACGGCACCCTACTGCAACTTGAAAATCAACTCACCTCGGTGCTGGGTCTAATGCACAGTCTAACTTTTTACACAGTATGGTATTGTCGTGTGGACGAAAGACTAGAATTTGGGAGTGGCAATATGGCGAAACTATGGCTTCAAAAATAATTCGACAAGCGTCATCCATCTATATTTAGAGATCAGTGGATGTACCCTATTGTTTTGGGTAGAGGTCGCAGGTTACATAACCCTGGTAGGGGAAACTACAAAATATTGGAAATGGCTTGTATACACGATACCCCAAGTAAGGAAAGATGAATACTTTCATATTTGGCATGTATATGCGTTATGGCCAGTAGATGTACCCTATTTTTTGGTAGAGTTCAAAGGTTATCTGAGGTCACGGGAGGTGAAATTATGTAAGCATTGGAAGTTGCCTGTAAACGCGGATTCTCAAGATATTAATAATGCATCCTTTTTGAACTTGGTATACATATTTGTCAACTGAGAAGAAGATCATTTGAGATCACTATAAATCAAAACCTGAAATCATTGTAAACATAATATCTTAAGCTAAGAACAATGAATACTTCTCATAATTGTGTGAATGACTTATAGTTCACTATAGTTAGTAGACGAACCCTATTGTTTTTGATAGAGGTTATGGTTGTTTGAGGTTAATGGAGTCAAGTGGTGAAAAGTGTAAACTTCTTTTATGACTTTCCTACCACCTGTCAGGATGTGCCATCAAAATCAGTTACACAGCTGATTTAGTTGGTTGCTCTCTTAGTTTGAAGCACCCTTAAAGGGAGAAGGCAGTCCCCCATGTTTATTTTCAAAAATTTGCTAAATCTTACAGATCTCCTCTTATTTCTCTCACAAGTATTTTCATCATGTTCCTGTGTAAATTCATTGAATATTGATGTTAAACCAATGAGTTTTTCTGCATAAATTTAAGAAATAAGTAACAAAAATATTGTTACGTGATTGATAGGAGCCATTCCTGAACCAATGTACCGGGGTACACAACTTCAAATTGAGGGGACTGCATTTTCCCTTTCAGTGGACCAATTAAATAGATGGACTCTGCTTACTTTTATTGAAGCTACCTAGGACAAGTCTTCATTCACTCTTTTGAAGTCATTCAAATAAGTTCTTGCTTTAACTGTCTCAAAGCTCCCTGGTGGCGCCGCATCGTGTCAGTCAGGGTTGTATCTCTGAAAGGAGTAGTTTCAGATTTTTGCCTGAAGTTGCAGTAGCCAGCATGACTTTTCTTATGAAGCACTTTTTGATCAAACTGGGTGGATTTGAAATCCCGGAAAGTGAAAGTATTTAAAAACATTTTCAGGGGCAAAGGAATCCCTAAGCCTTTTGGCTATTTGGATGTGTATCTCGCCCCTAAAAATGTTTCACTCCTTGAAACTATCTCGCCCCTTCATTACCCCGTCTGGCTACGAACCTGCATTAGCAGACCGTTTTACTGAAAGCTCTTTTGCATTCGTGATAATGTGAACACGTTAAAGGCATTGGAATTTTGCAAGTTTTGCATACCCTGAAGATAAACTCACAATTCTACTGAAAGGAAGGTCTAAGTCAATGCAATGAAAAAATAAAGAAAAGGTACTTTTTATCAGTGTTAAGCTATTCCAAGAATGGAAAATGTCAGGGTCTGAATGCAAAGTAAACCATGCAGATCGTATCGTGGTTCATATTTTACATATGAAAGAAAACTTTTGTTCAAAGTTCGAACCATTGTTTACAGGTTAAAGATATGTTTATGACTGTTAGTTGTGGGGGTTATTTTGAACAGAGCTTCCAAGACGAAATCTTAGATGTAAATATCTTTTCCATTTATCAAGAAGGAAGTGTAAAGTTTACTTCTACATTCCATTTCTAAGCCAGCAGAACATGATTACAAAACAAACGCCTAACAGTTCATAAAGGCCCGTCTAAGGGATCATATATTTGTTCATGACCGTCCTCATAAAATATTTTATTTGAATACTTACTGGAAAGATGATACATGCAGCTTAAAGTTGTAACACCTTCATATATGTTGGACGTTGTTCAAGTTTGTCGACAAAGCAGTCTACACTTTCGACGCTTGTCTATATAGTATGTCAAATTTTGATGCGCTGTGAAAAACCTACCATTTTTCTGAAAGGCGTCAAAATCAGCTTAAACTCAGCAGTGAATTTTGTTCATCAAGTGCACACATGTATTGTTTAAAGGCAATAGGCAGTCGCCCCAAAATTTGCTTGGAAAAATCGTCAGACTCCTGTAAAATCTCTTTTGCATTCCAAGCACCTCTGAAGACGTTTTGAACATAACTATTACAAACAATAGGTAAAGCAAGGAGAAATTCTCCTTCAATTTCACAATGCACTAACAAAAATACTGTCACATGATCAAAACAGGCCTATCATGAACTAGATCGGTGACGGGGTATATTAACTCTGATTGGGGTGACTGCATTTTCCCTTTAAAGCATTTTCTTTCACTACATTCCTCACACCTTCCCTCCCCACGTCTTCCTCATCCTTTCCCATACCCCAATGCCCTGCCTGGGTCAGTGGCGCCCGCAGGGGGGCATGGGGAGCGTTTCCCCAATCGAAAAATTCTGAAATTTTAAAATGATCCCAAAATGCGTTTAAGCTATAGATCTGTAGGGGGTAGGGTGATGTGTGTTTTCGACCGAGTGATGGATCTATTGTAATAATTTTCTCCCACAAATGTTTCTCAAACTATCGGAATTTTCGCAAATCCTTCGCAAACTATTAAAATTTTTGCGCCATCCGTGCGCTTCAATTTTGCCACAATTTTGTTCTTATTACCGATATCTTCTGACAGCAAATCCCAGAGAAGCACAGCAGCCAAAGTTTAAAGGGTGGCATGTATGTTTGTTAGGCAATTGAAAGTGTCTCGATGCAGATTTTGAATGCAGGTTTTGTCATGGAAATCTTATTTAATGAAAAATTTCGTCGCCCTTCGCGTGTATGCGTCACGTTTGCACTCCATCTCATGCCCATTATGAAGATAGTAATATACATGGTACCGGTACTATTTTGATCACAACAATTTAAAAAAAACAGAGATTCATTCTCAAAACTTCTCTAGGGGCCTTGCATCAAAATGGGATCTTTCAATCTAATTTGTAGCATGCATGATTTGAAAGGTTGGAACTTGAAAGTACGTATTCGTATTTGCCGTGATATATTTTTCAAATATTTTTACCGAGCGCGGTATAGATGGTAATTGTTAATATACTCACTACGAAAAAACATTCTGAAACGCGCTTATTAGTCCTTCACCCCTTTTGCTATACCTATCAGGGAGTCTAATATTACCTTCTTGTACCTACACGCTCTCTCCCACTCATTATCCATTGCTTGAAGCTTTTCATCTAGATTTTCGTTCAAAGTTAGTTGTAAAATGCTCGGCGTCATACTCTGTGTTATCATTTGGATGTTAGGTAATAAGCATTATCTCGTTGCCCCATTTATGTAATTGACTCAGAGCTTATAAAGGTATCTTGCAGCCTTAGATGCCCTTTTATAATGCACAATGGAGAAAAGGAAAATTTTCGTAACAGTCTAAGATTGTTTCTGTGGACCGATCCACGCACGTATTTTTGTGTAAAAACTTTCCCCAAATAGAAGGCAGTAACGTAGCAAGGGGGAGGGGGACTTTAGGAGGCTTTTTAGACGACATACTCTCCTCTTTCACCTCACCAAAAATTAGAATTCACTAAATTATGGACATTTTCCAGTCATATATGATCAGCTTCAAAAATATCTTAAAGAAAAGACCATTTTGCATCTAAGCAATCTTAAATTTACAAAAGACTCTCAAAGGGAAGACCGACACCCCTCCCCTTAGATCCCTCCACCTGACGGCACCTTTATCTAGTGACAAATGAAGGATCCTAACTGCTGTACTAGAAAAACGCAGGGCACATGAAAGAAAGGGCAATTTTACGCGCTGCCGTTTCCCAGCCATATATGATCAGCTCCAAAAATGTCCCAAGATAGCATCATTTTGCGTCTAAAGCAACCTTAAATTAACAAAAATTTCTCAAAGGGTAGGGGGAAACACCCACCCATTAGACCTCTTACGAACGTCACCTTAATCTAGAGTGACATGGGAAAGATCCCCACTGCTGTATACAAAGCGCAGGGCACATAAAAAAGGGGCAATTTTCGCAGACATCGGACTTTAGCTGAGGTGGAATTACGCCATCATCAGTGGTGCCCCTAAATCACCAGGCTGGCGGCGCCACTGACCCGGGTTACGGGTTGCTGCCTTTCACAGGGGAACTTGGCCCCGTCTGTCGCGCAAATCTTGGTGCCACACCTTACATGTCTTTATCTAAAACATCTAAATCTAAAAGAATGCCACGTTTGCGAGTCGGAATAACACAATATACTGTTCCACAGCAGGAAGGAAGTTTGTGTACTACAGTTCGAAGAAGCTGTCATGACAATAAACACATGCGTGAAAGGACCGGTTTTTCTCAAGCGACTGGAAATTAAGAAACATGCAGAAAGTCATATCGGAGCAGGATTCCAGATAGTATGGTTACATGTATTTTGTTTGAGGGAAAAGAGGTCTTATATAGGCTTGCATGAAGAAGCTTATCTATGCCTGTACTCATCTACACAAACTTTGTCCAGCTTTAGACCCTGTGGAACCGTGCCTGGTTCCAGCTTATACGGAAATGTGGTGTAAAAGGAGTCGATATATGATAAACCAACAACAAATCTGACGAAATACATTCACGAGAGGACCTTCTAGAATCTGATGAGTTGTTTGCCTTTTCATGTTCGATTTGTGGGCCAATTTGTGCCTGTCGGCAGCTAGAACCTTTCTTATTCAGGTATTTTACTCCCTCAAAATTTCCTCTTCGTACGTCCTGCAGATGTGGACCGACACGGTGTAAGCTCGTTTGCAACAAGGTTCAAATTTACCAATAAAAATGGTACTGGGTGAGGGAACCCCACTTCCCCTCCAGTCAGGCCAGAATTTCCATGTGCCATATGTTGATACGTGCATTTCGTAGTGGTTTTGGTTATTCTCGCTTACAGAGAACGAACTTTAACAGATTAGAGGGGGCTCGACTTGTATTGATTATACTTTATTATCCCGTTTATACGTGTATATGTGTACGTTTGATCTTATGTTACTTTGAAACACTTTCTGCTGATTGGTTCACAACAGTGGGTCTGGCTAGTGTAATCTGACATACAGTTATATTTCTGTGTACTATAATGTTTCTGTATGAAGGCGAATGTCTAAATCTAACTTGTCAGATCATTTCTGAATTGAAAACTATACTCCTCATGGCTTTCTT
>WURT03013061.1:0-16263 GCA_009936505.3 Holothuria glaberrima | reverse complement strand
TAGATGATCCCTATTGTTTTTGGTGGAGGTCAAAGGTCATGTGGGGTCACCAGAGGTCAAATAGTGAAAACCTTGGATATTGCTTGTAAACACAATATCTCCAGAAGGGTCAATGTTTGGGATCTCATATTCAGCATGCAGATTGTTCATATTGAGTAGATGATCCCTATCGTTTTTGGTGGAGGTCAAAGGTCATGTGGGGTCACCAGAGGTCAAAGGTTCAAATCTTGTAAACAAAATATCTCAAGAAGGACAACTAGTGAGGGATCTTGCACTTAACATTTAGATTGACCATAACTGAGTAGTGATCCCTATTGTTTTGAGTGAAGGTCAAAGGTCATTTCGGGTCACCAGTGGTCAAAAGATCGATACCTTGTAAATATGATACCTCAAGAACGGGAAGGAATCACTAAGCCTTTTGGCTTTCTGGTTTCTTTTTGCAAGGATGAATAGTTACATGCATTCCCCATGTACATACAAAGTTTTCTCCACGTATATGCTCAGGCAGTTATAGCCTTTGAAGAGTCCATGACAAATTTGTAACTCACATACCAAAGGCTCAAATATACATGTTCATACAGTACAGTACAACATGAAGTTTTCACAAAAACAGTCCATTCTTCGCAAGTTGTACCAATTAAGCAGTGGAAAGTGACAGGGCCATCACATGTATTCTTCAGTTCCTTGCAGAGTATAATTGTTTAAGCAGATTCCTGGCACTCTTTTAAGTGAAAGATATTTAAAGTCACAACATACAGCATTCACCATACTTCATGATTGCACAAGTTCTTTCCTGGCTGCATATGCCACCTGTACCAATTACTGATGTTCTGACTGTAAGCTTTAACTATACGACCTAACAGTACAGCACTGTCAGTGCAAGCTAATTGTTACTGTTGTACAATCGGTGTACACTGTAGGCTGTGCATATGCGTGTGTAGTCCAAACAGTGGTGTTTATTTGAAAAGCCCTCTGCACATCTCAACCAATCACAATGAGCTGGCTTCCAGCTTTCAGAGGGTACATGACATGCACTGTGATGCGACAACAGTTTATTGTAGGCCTACATAGAGCAGTAAGTTCTACAGTAGGCCCTATTGGCAAAGTGCTCTGTAAAATACTGTAAGCTGCTTGTTAAAATTTGGTTACAAGTACAGGATATTGCATCATGGCAGTTAACAATACAGTAAGAACTACATACAGTAGAAGTGAGCTAGTGGTGATAAACTTGTACAGCACTAATGTGACAGGTATGTGCTGGGTTATACTTCCTAGCGCAGTACATAAATATGAGAAATTGCATGCCAGTATTGTGTGAGTAGTTGAAAATAGCCTAGACTCTATCACTGAAGTTTCTAAATTGCAATTGTAGGCTGTAAAGAAATAAGCTGTATTCATTATGGTCTGCATTTACAACTTGTTGATTTATGAATGCATGGTTATGGTTAGCTTACATGCATTCATCATGGGGGTGGAATGGAGGGACTATATATCTTACCTTTCACAATTATCAGTTAGGATCTACTAATTAGGATTAAAGACTTTTAATTTTAAGAGAAGAGCCCGTGGAAGAGACACTGAGGGAGCCTACTATTTGTCATTATCCCCGGCCGCAAATGCATGTTAAAGAGATCGGCACAGTTGAGGTTCAGTGTACCGTATATAGTCTTGCAGGCCTTGTAACTTTTATGTCAGTCAATGTTCACTAAGCATGATAGCGCGATTACCGCGATAAACGAACTCTTCTTAAAAAAAAGTTTTAAGGACTTGCGCAGGAATATCTCAGTCCTGCGGGGGAAACCTGTTAAAAAATAGTGGGGGCTTTATGCTGCTTTGACTTAGTTATTAAGATCCTGGGTATCACCTTCGATCAATACCCTAAAAATATATGGGAGGAAGACCCCCCCCCTTGCAATTCTGAGACTTGCCAAGTATACATGTAGGTGCCTATGTCCCATTACAATCTTTCCAATTTAAACTGCCAAGTGCTGTGACCTGTGCTTTGTACGTTGGAGGGGGTGTGAAAGAAGAGCAGCTTCCTGCAAGCCGGTAAACACTTTTTCACCCCCAGAAGATTAAAATGCAATAGCCATTGTCATTTTTTCAATTCTACCACTTAAACAGTATAGGCCTAGGCTATGTGGCCTACAAGTAATTAACATACTGAAATTTGTTAGTAGCTTTCATCATGCTGGAGACTGAAAAGTAAAACAAAAATATTGCCATGTGCATCATTGATGTTAAAGGTAAAGCACATACATGCAAAGCGATAGGGTGTATATAATATGGTACCATACATGGGTCTTCAAGCAGGGTCATGTATGGTGAGATTACATTATGCCATGGGGAACTGGAGGTGAAATTGACACATTCAATCAAGAAGTGGACATTAAAAGGAATAAACTTACAATTCCCATGGGGACTTGTCGATTTCCCATGTGAAGTAACTAATGTCATGGGAAATTATCATTTCCCCGTAAAAAACTGGAAAATCTTACCGGGAATAATCATTCCCCATGAAATGGTACTTTTTCCCATGAGGAATTACAACTTCCCGTGAGAAAGGAATCAAATCTCATGGGGATTTGCCAACTTCCCACGGGAAATTTCCATTTCCCAGGAGAAATTTCGATTTCCCGTGGGAAGTTAATGGGAAATGGTACATTTCCCATGGTGATTTTCAGATTTCCCATGGGGAGTGCATGATTCCCGTGAAAATCCCACGAGAATCCTTGACTTCCCATGGGAAGTGGGCCACTTCCCGTGGGAATTGCATGGTTTTTTTTTTTTGTAAGGGAATCGTCAACTTGCCAGTGCACGGCTTTTCGTTTCGTTTCATTTATTTTTTTCCACAACATTTGATTTCAGTACAACTACATGGTCAAGTTGTTAGAGCATCCGACTTGCAGCCGGAAGGTCGAGGGTACGAATCCCAGCCGGGTCGTACCGAAGACTTTAAAAATGGAACCTACTGACATTGTGCTTGGTGCTCAGCATAAGCAATGGAGTAGGGAAAATAAGTCAGTGAGCCACAACTGGAAAAAAGGTCGTGGCCGGCCCAACTTACACCAATTGGTTGCACACTGAGCCGTAAAACCTCATCTACTTAACTTCAATACAGTGTAGTACCAGATGGGATAATACATAAACATGTTGCGAAGGAAGCAGGCTAAAAAAACCCTAAGGGGCATGTTGGGAGCTTACTCCCTAAAGAAATAAACAGAGAAGACGAATACACAATAGTTGAACAAAACTTACAAAGATAATTTCATACATTCTCTAAAGTGGCAAAGCTCGTGCCCACAATATGCTCTCAGCCCCACCTCAGTTGCGCACACGCCACTTCATAAGTTAAATTACGGTAACGTCCTTTAAGTTAAAGTAACACTGCAGGAAAAAAAGTTGAATAATCTAATGTAACTTAAATTAATACATGCTGATATAATATTTAACGATTTTTTTCTTAAATGAGTGTATCTTTGGCTTAGAGATCAAAGTGTCTGGTAGTCCCATACTGCTCGGTAACGTGAAGACCTAGTTTTATTAACCCGTTGAAGTTTTTGTCCATTTACAACTATACTAAATTCTTATCGTTAATGCATGCCGAATTATTAAATACAGTATAAGTTGTCTTAGCTAGATTGAGTGAAAGTTTATCACAGGCAAACCAGTCACAGAAAATCGAGGGTCGTCTGCAAACAGAACAAGTGAGGCATTCTGACAATTATCACTCAGATCATTAACGTAAATAATGAAGAGAAGAGGTCCTAGTATGGAGCCTTATGAGACACCACACGAAACGGCATTCATCTCTGAATTTATTCCATTGAAAGAAGTAAATTGTCTTCGCTTACTTCCTTCTCTTTGTCAGGTTAAGCCAGCTTAGATGCGTACCTCTGAGACCGTAGTGTGAGAGTTTGTTAAGGAGTATGTCGTGGTCAGTAGTGTCAAATGCTTTAGATAGGTCCAAAAAATCCCCAGTGATGTTTGCTTGTTTTCAATGGCTCGATGTAATTTGTCGGTATAGCGTCTACAAGAGCATATTCAGTAGAGCGCCCAGAACGGTAACCATACTGATTATCTGATATAAGTTTATGTAAGTTAGCCAAACAACTCTATTGAACATCAATTAATTTCTCTAAGATCTTTGAAAAACAAGGCAAAAACTGAGATCGGTCGATCATTAACAAAATGATTTTTGGCACCCTTTTTATACACAGGTGTTAACTTGGCTTTTATTAGAATATCATGTTCATTTTAGATCATCATGTTTATTTGTGTCAGGTTATTTTCAACGTAAAAATGAGAACTCTCTTCACGCAATTAATAAGGCCTTCATCCGGAAGGTTATAACTACCCATATCAAGTCAACAACCTTAGGACACAATAACAATTAGGAACTTGGGAAAAACATTAAACAGAGAGGAGAGGTAACATATTACGAGGAAGACTTGATGAAAAAAACAATGTCAATGAATAAACGTAAACAACCAGTGTCTGCTAGCAGTGAAAAATAAACAAGTTACCATGATCGACAATACCCTTACAAGAGATGGTATAGAATTCTGTTGGAAAAAACTTTATAATCTGTCTACATTTCTTCAGAGGGTCTGACAGAAATTTCATAGAAATCGACAGATTTTCTGTCGAAGCTTTAGACTTTGTAGGACATTTAGTGAATCCCTCATAAGATCTTTAAACAACATTTGCAATTTATACAGTTTCAATGAGGCAATACATTTTTGAAGTTTCCTTTTTACTATTTCAATTCTACACAGATTCTTTGGAAAGTCTTAGAGACTCTTAACATAGTTATAGATAAATGTTACACAGATTCGTTAGAGATGCTTAACAATTTTTAAAGTTATTCCACACGCTCTGTGACGTCATATGCATAAGGTCAATAGAAATGTTTCATGGGACGTCAGCGCGTTTCCGATTCCGTATTACTGCAGAGTAAATCACATGGGCTCACTGAACCCGTACAGAGCAGGACCTTGAATGCCGTTGTGAACAATGTACACTTCACAGGCACAATGTTCAATAATCAGAGATACGCCCGACGCTGAAACACAAACTTGGTTTCTCACACAGAATGCTCTTTACAGAAATACATGCTAAATCAATGAGCTTATAACTTAACGTGACGTCAAGACCTATATCCCATTCGAAGGGATTTTACTGGTTAACTGTTTCAAATTTGCATTTTTCATCTTGCCACTGAAGCATAAAATTCTTATACAGAATTGTTGGATGCAATCGGGCAAGGTCTAGAAAGTGCTATTGCCAGCAACGTGGGACGTTTTGCCAATACCTAGCGTGTAGACGATCTATACTTAAAAACAACCCCAGCGTTTTTTGGTAGAAGTCAAAGGGGCATGTGAGATCACCAGGGGTTAAATTTGGAAACATCGTAAAACGCATCTCGAGAAGGATAATTCTGAGGGATAAACCTCGGTGAATTACAGCATTTCCTTTCCGCAAGGAATCACTTAGCCTTTGGGCTTTCTGATTAAAGGGCGATGGAAGTCGCCCCAAGTTTATTTTCAAAAGTTTACTTAGTCTTACAAATCTCTTATTTTGCTCACAAGTATCTTCCATTACGTTTCTGTATCCAAACTTTGAATACTGAAGGTAAACCAATGAGTTTTTCTGCATGAATTCAACAAATGAATAACAAACATATTGCCACATGATTGATAAGAGCCATTCCTGAACTAGGATGATGGGCACACTCATTCAGATTGGGGGAATGCATTTTTCCTTAAAGTTTAGCAGTCACCCGTGCATTAAACGTTAGAAGTTAACGTCATCTCATGTTGTTTGCACTGTCTTGCAGTATGTGCATCTTGACGGCAGGATGATAGGTCATAAGAATGCATCAGAGACCAGCGGAGCCACAAAGGAGGAGGTATTGTGTCCCACAGTCAAGACTTTCCCCAAGTTCCCAGACCCTCTGGCCGCTCCTGTACAAAGGTTTACAATACACAGGAGCAATGCACACTCGCAGTGTTAACCCCCCCCCCATCCCTTTCGATGTTCAGGTGGCGGATCCAGGGCCTTTGTTTGGGAGGGACCAGGTGGTACAGTGATATGGGAAGGGTCTAAGGGGAGAGTTGTTCCCATTACCCTTTGGAAAATTTTTCTATAACTGAATGCCCTCAGGTGCGATTTGGTGCAACAAAAGTGTACAATTGTTAATTATTACTTAATTATTCAGCAAATTTTCGGGAAACAGTTTTTTGGCCCACCTTTGGGTGGGGCCATGGCCTTCGTTGGCCCCCTTGGATCCGCCAGTGTCAGAGACCTATGCTAATCCCCTGTAAATTTTGTGCAACTTACTCTTAGCACTATCATAATTCTCATATTTCAGAAACGACAGCTTTCTACGACCATTCCTTGACATTTGTGCCCCTAGCATACACCAGGCAGTCGAGGGGCTATTTTTATCATCTCTTTCGCAAGTTTCATTGAAAATGTTGGCTTTTCGTGCTATGAAATTTTACTTCATCTACTGGACCCACATCGTGTTCGGGACAATTCTTTTTCTTGTCTTCATGGTGCGCTTAGCCATCATACATGGACCCAAGAGTTTCTTTCGAGTTAAAAAGAGGAACGCAAGACCAAAATGTATGATGAATCCAAAACTAGGAACACATAAATACATGGAGACAATGGTAAGTGCTGAGAAAGGATGAATTGTTGTTAAAACCGTAATGAAACTTTTCACGGCATTAACGAAGGGAGTCCATGTTTCGAGAAAATGTACATTTTGTACAGATATTGAATTTTGAACCAAACTGCCCGGCTTTTTAGACTACCGTATCGGTTGCATAATAAGCATTCAAAGAAAATGGTTAAGCCCCGACGAGACTTCTGTTTGTTCAATGCAGTTGGAAGGTGTCTAAGATTGGGAGCTCAGCTCAACTCCAGAGCGTTCGCATTTTTAAGGTGAATTTGGAATTTTTAAGATTAAAACCGGCATAAAACTGAAAATTTATTTGAGGCGTAGCCCTGAGGCTCTGCTCCCCGCCATCGACGGCCGTGATCTTTTCGGTTTGTATAAGTGACAAAATTTTGTTCCGGGTAGAGTTTTAACTTATTCCTTTTTTGAAGAAGAAAAAACATTTGCTTTTGAAATGAAATGGTGCTTGCATTTTCATTTCCAAGTATTTGTTTGTTCAATACTTTTCTGTGTTGACGAAAAATGTTGAAAACCAAAATAATTTTGCGTTATTAGCAAACTAGAAAATGTAGAAAGAAACAGGTAAAAATGTTTTGCTTTGGTAAAACAGAATTTATTAGTTTGATTGTTACTAATTTTGCCCATTGAGACCTACCATTTTCCTCACAATTTTGTGGTAATTTCTGCCTTCCCCCTTTAATCCTTCCTCGCCTGGTATGCCCATGCACCGGGGGAAGAACAGTAATCTGTACAGCATTTTATAGGACATGGCCTGAAAAAGTCCTTAAGCCAGCGTTGACTGCTTAGACTATGAATCTTCTAACCCAGTGATTCTCAAAATGGTCCCTACCGACCCCGGGGGCGTTGGGAAGTCTCAGGTGGGCGCTACAGAGTTCATGGGGAACAGGGGGCGGTGGCACTGATTTGAGGGTCCCGGGCGGTTACGACACATCACTGCAGCGATTTAGGGCACAATAAGGTATCCAGGGGTCTGTTTCTCTCCTCTAGATCTTCCCACCCCACCCTCCTTCACTCCTTCCCCCCAAAAAATTTGTGAACCAAAATTATCCAAAAGGCATTAGAAATTTAAAAAGGCTCCAACCCTAGGTCCAATTTCTTCCGCCTTTAGATTATAAAGTGAACTGAGAAAAGATATTGTTGAGCGTCCGACTTTGAATGGTAGGATAAGGGGAGGGGTAGGTGAAGGGGGCATTGGGACGGTTCAAGATGGTTGAAGGGGGAGGTAGTCTAAAAAAGTTTGAGAACCACTTCTCTAACCTTTCAAAGCTTAAAGGGGCTTATTGAGTTGGTTCACAAATTTCATGATTTTTTCACACCTGTTGAGATTTACTCACATCTTGATTGTAAGTGATCAAACTAAGAGATACTACACATCTGACTTACAACTGAAATGGCAATGATAGGGTAATTAATGATTAAAATAATTTAAATTACAAATTCTTGACCAGACACTTTTTATCATTACGTATGGTAATTGCATGCAACCCCTGTCCACAAAAACTACAATTTCTCACATTTTCGGTAATTATAGGAAGTGATACATGAGTAATGAGGCTAATTAGAAGCATTGTTATGCAATGATTCCTTCAAACTCATCACAAAAAAATCGATATCAGCAATTCAATGACCCCTTTAATTTTAGCCTAAATCCATCTTCAGATGGACGCTAAAGATGGAGATTTGGTTTTTGTATGATTTAATATTTAATCTTTAAAATGCAATGAGTCTGTGGTAATACTATCAACCAAATGCTACATGTATGAGGAAGACCTATTTATGGTGCCATTTATAGTCTCTTCAATATTTTTCCTGGAAAGCTGTTACACAAAAAGCACAATCTGCTAAATTTTGAAAAGCACTTTCTCGTTGACATGCCATTTGAAAAGAAGAAAAGATATGCAGTTATTGATCGTATTATGAAGTTGAAGCTGACGCTTAGTAGAGAAGATTTCGTCTGACATCTCCTGTAATATGTTGAAGACAACGTAAAACTGCCCTCCAGCTTAATCCATATGTTAGTTGATCATTTTAGCAGACGTAAATGGGGCTACTTTGAAAAAAACAAAATAAAAGGTATCTGACAAACAAATTATCTACGTACTCACGAACTGTAATTAACCTATATCTTTTTATAGTTACTGGTTTTGTCATTTATGCATGGATAAAGGAAAGGATTACCAAACTAAATTTAGTAAATATAGGGTGCTAAGCATTTCAGTTATGACATCTCCAATAGTACCTCCTTAGTATCGGTGGATAACCATTGAGAAGGCTTAGACTTGGGAAACTGTCTCAGATGTAGTACCACCCCTAAAAAGATTGAAATAACTCTTCTTCTGGGGAGTTATTTGCGAAGGAGAAGGTGAGGTAAAAAAAGGGATTTTATAAGATATAACAGCCGAACCGTGGCTGTTTTAGACAACTATTTATAGGTCTCCTCTTTTTTCTGTTCACAGTTTTATTGACACTACCTACGTCAAATTATGCGTCATAAAATCCAATTTTAAAGATTAACATCAGTGTGTAGGTGGACGTTGACATTTTAAGGAAAATCACCTGAGGAGTGTTATTTAGTAAGGGCAAAAACTGTTTTAAAGTGTAAATCTGACATTTATATTGTTTGTAAAGACGTACTGCTCCTAACAACATGAAAGAGGCACCTTCAGACAATTTAATCTTTGGTTTAAATCCTCTAGGATAATGGGTTCATTTTAGGTGCAAGTATGTCTGGAAATGCGTTGCAAATTTATATCTTCTATTCTATATATTTTTTATAATTTAAGCCAGAAATTCAAAAGTAACTCATTGCATTATGACTGTATCACTCACAGAAATCTTGAAGAGAATATCATAGTACCGTTCGCAAACAAGGTTTCAATGTTTCTCTTTTTCATTCAGGAAGGTGTTAAGTTACATTATGTGGAATCCGGTGGTCAGACCAAACCTCTTATGCTTTTAGTTCACGGTTTTCCAGATTGTTGGTTCACATGGAAGGAACAAATAATTGCATTTCAGAAGCACCATTGGTAAGTATTGTTGAAAATGCAGAAATCATAGGAGAATTGGAACCCAGTTCATAAGGGACAAGGAAGGTTCTTGTCCTGACGTATTTCCCAATTGGCAAACAACAATAGCATGAATTTACCCTTAGGACACAGTTATTGCACTGACATTCACATTTTCTCTTAAAGGGTTGCCTACTCCTCTTTATACACTTATAGCAGGAATCGTCAGTTGTTGGTTACACCGACTGAGTTTGATTATGTCTAACACAGACATTACATTGAGGGGTAGAGTTTTTAATCTCGCTGCCGTGTAGACAAACGGAGAGTGAGATAATACTTATCTTGAAGCTAAGGTAAGACTAGGATAACAACCTACTCTCGACCTATGATCATTATCATCAGACACAGTTGATGTTGTCATCTCCCTACTTGCAAACAGACAGAGTCCGAGTCCGAGCGAAGTACGCATATCATACATATGGTTTAGTGCTCTTGTAAGTTTATTGTACGCGTTGTCTTACTTGGCTCATACTTAGAAGTCAAAATTATAGTTTGTCCCATTCAGTAATCAGCTTGACCGTATATGGCCATTCAAACATAATTTTATGCACAAATAAATAGGACGGATCCTTTTCTTATCATCGTAAAATTCCCATATTTGTTGACTCGAATGGGTTCGGCTAGGAGTTCGATTCAAAGTGCAGCCTAATTCGGGCTAATTCTGGCCCGACACCAGATCCTTTCCAGGGCAATCCCGAGTTCAGTGAAAAACGGACTCGGGTGTCACAGCCCTGCAAACAGAAACAGTATCTATGTAGCTATACCTGTATGTAACACACTTTATTCCATAGACTGGTAAATGTGCGGATGTTTATAGTATCAAACATCCAGTGGCGTAGCTACAGGGGGCAGGGGGGCGATCGACCCCCTGGCTCGGAAATTTAAAAAATTCGGAAATTTTCAAATATCCCAAACATAGCTAAACATTATAAAATTTCCGAAAAACGGTAAAAATTTCCGAAAAATATAGCAAAATGTAGTGAATATATCAAAATTTTCTTTGCACGCTGCGCTCGGCATCTAGTAAAACTTATATTTTGGAAATTATAGCAAAACGTAATAAAATATATCAATTTTTTTGGCCTCGCTAAATTTTTGTTTGCCTCGCTGCGCTCGGCATCTGATAAAGCTTAAGTTTAGCAAATTATAGCAAAATGTAGTAAAATATATCAAATTTTTCTATGCCTCGCTACGCTCGGCATCTAATAATTCTTATAAATATGGCAAAACATCGCAAAATATAGTGCAATATATCAAATTTTTCTTTGCCTCACTACGCTCGGTATCTGATGAAACTTAATTGTTTAATAGAATTTATTTCTATAAGACATTATACAGTTATATGGTTATGTGTAAATATCGTTTCCTTTTCCTACTCAGTGAAGATAATGTGTGAGTACAATTTTTAAGATTTTGGGCACTGTATTAGGCCTAAATAATTTGTACTATGAACTGCACTTTACGGATCACAATAAATTGTCAAGAATTCCATGACACTAGACTTGACAAATATCTTTAATTATTGACATGGAAAACGCTTTACAGATAATTATCTTCCCGAGATAAAAAAAAAATGAGAAAAAAATTATGGTAATACAACACAATTGAGTAAATAAATGAATCTGGAGGCTTCAATTTCAAATCGAAGTAAAAAAATTTGCGTCCCTACAAAGCCCTAGTGGTAAAATGAGCTTAGGACCTACATTCAAAATTGTATGTGTAGTACGTATTACATAAATGCATATTCATATGTATAATACTGTGTAGGTGTAACATGCTTTGGCAAATGTCAACCATTCAACTTGGGTTGCAGTATAGAACTTAGAAGAAGAAAAAATTCGGAAATTTTCAAATGAAAATTCGGGAATTTTAAGGTTTTGCTCCCCGGAAAAAATTCTAGCTACGCCACTACAAACGCCGCTTTTTAAGTATTCATCTTGTAGATCTGACTTAACGAGATCGAGATGTTTCACCTTTATGAGAGAATGCTCTTCGTGAAACAAGTGACTATCTTCTGGTCCCACATTATTAAAGTCAATGTTGCTTACTACCGTATTAACACAAACATAAGCCTGTCACTTTAAACAGTGTCGTAAGTAGGTCTCTATAGTAATCTACAACGCAGTACCATAATTAACTTATTAGAGTGAAGGACAGGGCAAAGCTATTACCGGAAACAATACTAAAGACTGAGCATTCCAATTAAAGGGGCTTATTTAGTTGATTCATGAATTTCATGTTTTTTCGTCACACATGTTGAGTTTAACTCACATCTTAATGGCAAATGGTCAAACTAAGAGATTCTGCACATCTAACACACAACTGAAACTGCAATGACTGGGTAATTAACCGTTAAACTCATTTATTACAAATTTGTGACCAGACACTTTTTACCAGTAGACTGTATTAACCATATGCAACCCTGTTCAAAGACAACCAATGAGTGAAGCTTATGCCAACTTAGTTGACAGGCTCGCATCTCCTCATACGAACAGCTGTTGTGATCAAGTCTTCAGTTCTATATACATGTTGTACAATCAAGAGAGGCTGGTCTATCAAGGGCTTGGATGAGTATCGCGAACTATAAGCTTTTAAGCCCATAAAACTAGTACAATTTTTATGTTTTCGGTAACTACAGGAATTGATACATGACTGATGGAGCTAATCATAAGCATCTTCATGATATGATTATCTTCAAACTTGTCACAAAATAATCGATATCAGCTCAATGAGCCCCTTCAAGCAGTCTTTCTAGTTGTCCGCATGGCGGACGTGTATTACTCCTGCACCTATATTATTTGAACAGACGTCGACATACCGTAACCCTTCTGGCGTTCCATAAAAGTGGAGAAGTACATACATATTCGACACCTGCCGTGAAGGTCACTACGACAGTGTCACGGAAAGTTGGGAAAACTATAGGTATAGGGTTCAGTGGACCTTAACATCGTCACACCTCACTGCAACCCATGAAGTTAGTGTTCCCAACGTTCTGTGACACCGTCACCCTCAGGTTATCTTTCCACAGCTACCCTATAAGTTAGCCTGCTTAGCTGGTAGTGCGGTGTCACAGGTCAAGAATGTGTTCGCAAAAGTAATGTCTGCAGCGTTACAGAATGCAAGCTATATGTTATTCAACACATTGAGAGACACACGAAGAGAATTAGGAATAGACCCTGACCTTGCGCACTACGTTCCTTTGCTTAGGTTTAAATTATGTAGGCCGATACTTAAGGTGAAATACAAAGATCTGATTGAATGTGTCGATAGTCCTACGTTACGGACGCTCTGTTCCGCGGACTCATTATGACAATTTCTCAAAGCAGACGATGATGGAGTTGCTAATCGACTTACAACTAGTACCCGAGGATATTAGTAATATTATGATACACCTGTCCCGATTTCCTCGGAATTATCCAAACTTTGCTAGAGTATCCCGAATCTCGACTCGACCCTAGCTGGGATATGTAAATTCGCGATTTTTAAGATCTGCCCCACAAGCCAGAGAACCCAGAAGATTGGTTTCGTCGGATATGCGAATATGAAGAAAGGCATTAACTTGAAAATCCGGGTTATGTCAGAAAAAGAGCTTAATTTAAATATCTTGCAGAATTGCAGTTAAGACGATCGAATTAACCAAGAACGGTAATAAAATCACAAATGATAACCATGCTTTAAATCTTTTTGTCATAATTAGGTCTACCGGTCTGAGAGTGCTGGAAATGGAGTTTCGTTAATTGCTCCACGATTTCAAACAATTCTGGCACCTTTGAACACATCATGCTCTCCGAATTGGTATCATCAAGGCAAACACACACACACACATACTAACACAAGTAGACCTACAAAGAATTATACCCCAGGTATGCCCATACGCTATCAAATTATCAATAGAATTGTATTAAGGGATACGTTTGTTAAATTTGTCAATGAAAACATATTCGTACAATTTAAAATGTAAGAATTACAAAAGAAAATCGAACGGTCAACGAACTACGAAGACTTATAAAGGTCACATTTTAAAGTTTTGCCTTACCTCTCAGGTTACTACGGCAGCATCAAACTGTCGAATGACCTACGTGCAGAGCAAGTCCCGACAGGGACGGGAGGGGAAAAGCAGAAGGAAACTTGCACAGTATACTGTGTGTAGGTAACAGTAACCTTGAGATAGGAATTCTCCGGGGGAATTCTCAGAACTTTGATCCATGGGTGACTTGGCACGAAGGGATCGTTTGACATAATGCTATAGTGTATTCTCTTATGAGATTACCTTCAGACAGAGTAGCCTAACCATGTACCTAATGTGTCTATGGTCTTTTTTTCATTAGGGTCATTGCCGTGGACAGTCGCGGTTGCGGCGAATCGGATAAACTACCAAAGAAGTCCGACTGTACTACTGACAAACTCGCAGGTGAGGGGTAAGCGGAACTTAGTCACGAGGCCGTAAGGAAAGGAAAATATTTTCATGATGATATGAATGTAAATACATGAATGATCTATTTATAACCTGTTAGTTATATTTTGACGATAATTTAATTAAGGGGTCACATCTTACCAACCTGCCTACCTACCTGCCTGCGCACTCGTTGAATTTTTACTTAGATAACGTTCTAGGTGAAGTTCTTGTAAAAAATTAGGCCTACCACATTGTATGTTGAAACTACAGACGTGGTAAGACCAGGAACCATTCCAAATGCTGAACTGGTGTAAAACATTGTACATTGTATTTTCAACATTATTTACCAACACCAATGGGTAGGGGTTTGTCATTCAGAGTATAGCCGCTTCTTAAATGCACCATAGCCTAAGTTACCTTACGTGTCAACGTATTGAGGTAACATATAATGCATTTTGGGAGCTTCTATATTTGGAATGGCAACTCCCGTAACTTTGTTTATTTTTTGGATGATTCAATGAAATCAAAACTTTGACTTGATTATTTGGTTACTGATTGACGAGAGAGGGTTACCTTAAAAAAAAACAGCAATTTACGGAATAAACGTATTTTTTAGAAGAACAAAATGATTTGGGCTCTCTTTTTAAAACATCCGTAATTCAGGGTGCCCTGTCTGCCCGTGCTTTGCAAACACTTCTAGTGTCCTAGTTTTACCTATATGTATACAGCTGACGTGAAGAGAATGAGTTCAACGACAAAAATAATTAACACAAATATCTTCCACAGGTCGGTGTGACTTAAAGAGCTCCTTGCATTAACAACAGCCTGAGGCTGTGGGACTGGTAACATAACAAACCCCGCTTAGACAATAGAATCGTGGGGTGTAAAAACAGCTAGTCTTTTATTGGCCATCAACACAGCACGTTACCGCCTTTAATATGTGATGAGACGTGATTATAACATTACGACACGGTGCATTGGAAAGCCAAATCATCTTCATTAACAACATATTTAACAATAATTTGCCCACATTGTAGGGCTCAATTGAGTTTCTGCCATTTTTAATTTATTTTTATTTGTCGTAGGAGACCTCAAGAACATGGTGACAAAGCTAGGGCGCAGCTCGTGCATACTCGTGGGTCATGACTGGGGCGGACTGGTCTGCTGGGAGTTTGGTTACCTGTTCCATGGAATGGTTGACAAGCTGATCATCATGAACGCACCGCATCCATATGTGTTTTCGAATACGATTTTGAACTCCTGGACTCAAAGAGCAAAATCCTTGTACGTTACCCTCTTTTGCATTTGTTTCAGTCTCTTCGTACTTTAAAAGGCCCGAAAATGATTGATTTTTAACCTGTAATAACCACTTGTAATTTCCGCATATCCAGTCAGTATCGTCAACGTCTGTCTTTTTCTGTAATGATAAGCAAGGATTACTTGCCGTCGTTCCTTTAACAGTGAAAGACGCCCTCACCTTCATTTTCTCTCCCTTAATATCATTCTATATTTTCCATGGGTGGCGTAGCCATGAGAGGGAGCTCATGGAGGGCGTCAGTTTCCCAAAGTCTCGTGCCCTCAGATCCTCACTCGAAACTTCAAGAGTTAAAATTACACAGATTCCGTATTTGATGTCCCCATTGCAATGGTGGAGCCCTCGTAAAGCCCCTTCCCCATGAAAACTCTGGCTGTCCCAAAATGGTTCCTTTTATCGTTTACAAAGTACAATGTGACAATTCACCATAAATTTTACCCTTGCAAAATGATCCGGTGTAAACACTTTGTATATTCAAATATATTGTATTATTTTCAGGTACGCGTTCTTCTTTCATGTCGCTTGGATCCCAGAATTTGCATTGAGATGGAATGATTACTCCATGTTTGTTCCACAGGAGCAGGGACTCAAGATCCCTTTCGATAATTACCAGGAACAAGTCGAAGCTATAAAGTTCTCTCTCAGTAGGCCTGGTAAGATCACTCTAGGTTTATCTTGAGAAGGAAAGTATAGCTAAGTGTATCAAAATTAAGTCAAACCTTTATTTCAAACCCACCGATTCTCATAACTACCTTTTGTATCCATCCAATCATCCCAGATC
>WURT03013050.1:0-13151 GCA_009936505.3 Holothuria glaberrima | reverse complement strand
ATTGTAATTTGTACAGTAACGAAGCTTGGCTACAGCTTGGCTGAGGGAGCTGCAGCTTGGCTATTGTGACATGGTTCAGTACCTAAATCTACAGAGGGGCAAGGGTAAGGTTTATTGCTTATAGACTGGTATGTGAAAACTGGTGGTCATAATCATTTTTCATATTTTTGTGGCTCTGGATTTTTGCATTTGTATTTTTGTGCACAGTTTCTCTTTAAACCCAGAATGAATCATATGAGTTGTTAACTTTAAAAGCATTTAGTTCTGTATAAAAATACCAATGTTTTGTGAAATTGACTTTTGAATTTATATATATGTGGTCAAATTTGTGCTGACTGTAGTTTTCCATTTTCCTTTTTTTTCCTATTTTGTCTTTTTTTGCATAGAAAATGTTTGATATTTTATCGTAGCATTTTTCTAAGAGCTAGGAAAAGGTCATGCAACGGTTAGAGTACTTACACAGGGTGGGGGTGGTGGGGGTGATGGGGTTTGGGGGAGGGGTTCAAAAATTGTTCTTCCATTAACTATTATCTTTGCTTTCATCATAAGATTTTTATTGTTTTTTTAGTAACTTGTATTTTAAATTACTAAGAAAGAAAGATAATCAGAGCTCTGTGAAAAATTGTTTTGAAATTGGAATTTTGAGAAAGTTTTCTTCAGTAACTGGTATATTATTGAAAACCTGCAGTATGCTGACTGGATTACACATATGTTTTATGTTAAACATAATAAATGGAAATGACGTAAAGAAAAAATTTGATATTTGGATCTGAATCTAAGCTGGTTATTTCTTCTTTTAAAGTGCACTGTAATTTGTCAAAAAAAGTTGCCTGGACCTGTAGGCTAATGTACTGTACCATAAGCATAACAAAATCTTTTGATGGAAACTTCCCAAACAAGCTATGACAGTTAATTTCTTTTAGATTTAGAAGGTATGGAAAGATGTTTGTCTTGAAGGATTGACATATGATTTGTTCTTATTTATTTCTCAATTACTAAATTTTAGATGTATTACTTGAACATGTAAAAGAATCATCACAATGTGTTATCTCTGCATTGGTGGGGAACATGTTCTCTAATCCTACGTCATCATTTAAATGGACAATAAATTAAAACTTCTTAGAAGCATCATTTCACGAATGAACTGAATGGCCAACTGCACGAGCGTAAATCCATCGTCGGTCTTTACGTCAGTCCCACCCCAAACAAGGCATGATCTTGTCAAGTTTAAAAATGAAGGGAGGTTCAAGGTTTGATATCTGAGGGTAGAAAAATCATTTAGGCCTTTACATAATTTATGATCCATCTTGAGCTAACACAAGTTTAAAAGGCCTACATTTGTGAGATAGTGGTAAACACGTCATCAAAGGTAACAAGATTATCAATTTAAGCCAATTTGCTTTTATGACATTTATCCTGGAGGGGTAAAGAAAAATGTCAGAGATAGGGTGTTTTGACAAATATTAAGATAAGGGGAGCCATTTACAGTATGAAGATCTTTATTTTGTTATAAGTTTGAAGCATCCTTTGAGTGCAAATTTTGTGATTTTGTATTAAAATTTATCAGCTGGTCTTCTTTAAATGGTTAGATAAGGTACGTTTAAGGATTCTTGCTAGCAGCTTTGTAAATTTAAAGTTGGATGAATAGTCAGGTTGACTGTGGTTGTTTCAAACATAATCTTTTGTTTATTTCTACAGGGATTTGCGTTTATTACGTTTTTCGACCGGAATGCAGCGGAAAAGGCTATCTCAAAAGTATCAGGATATGGTTATGATCATTTGATCTTGAATGTGGAGTGGGCCAAGTAAGTGTAATGTTTGAAAACCATGCACTGTATTTGCCATTACATATAAATATAGATTCTGCTTCACAAAAGAAGTTTCAAACTTCTGTCATTTAAGTCAAAAGAAGTTTTATCCCATTACGTACTTGATTTAGCTCTTTACAGTCCATAATTTAAAAATATTTTTCCTCGTTGGCAGAAGCAGGGGTTGTGCTATGTGAAAGTTTTTGGGGAAGACTAGGCCCCCAGTGGGGAAAATTTTCCAGTTTTGTCAGGGAGCCTCAATGTGTAAGATAGAGTATTGAATTTAAGCAAGGGGGTGGGTGTAGGTTGCACCTATGGTTTACTTGAGTTTGCTCTCAAGGAGGGCGAATTCTTCTGCGAATACCAAAAATTTTAAAATTTTCTTCCAAAAATTTTGCATTTTCCAACCTTCTGTGAGCTTGTGGCTGTTTGTCCAGGCTTCAGTTGCTGCATGCCCTCTTCCCTATCAGGAGCTTAGCCCCCCTGGTGAGGCATATCCAGGTGCCACCCCTGGGAGAAAGGTAAAGGTAAGAACTAAAAATTATGGTAGGCAGTGAGGCAGGTATTCAGCAGTGGCTAAGCAACCAGAAATATGGGAGATGTATGTATTGAAAGGGCTTGGTTTTTACTACTTCATGTAGGAAGGCTCCCAATTCAATATTATGGTTGGAAGTTTGAATAGTTACCATTTATAAGTTATTTTAGATGTGAAAATTGTAAATTGCTTTTAGGTGAAAAACCCACTAGCTGAGGATCGAATCCATAAATAAACTTCTGATTGCTAAACTTTACCACTTCAAATGCCACTGGCTCCATCCATTTTGCCTTAGCACTACCAACAATGCAGTTCTTGAAAGTGAAAATTCTTTATGCATGTACCCCTGTTGTTATGTTGCCGTAAAGCATGGTCACTTGAGCATTGCCACTTTTAAATTTACGTGATTTAGTCAACTGCCAGTAAACTTTCAGTTGTTTCCATTCACAACTAACTGAAAGTCTCAGTTTAGAGCCTCTGCATTTAGGCTGCAAAGGCAGGAATCACACTCCTGAATAAAGAAGTGACATAACCAGCATGAAGCACCTTAAATTATATTACTGGTTTTAAGGGTTTTACGATTCACAGAATTGTAATAATTGGTTAGCTTAAAGTTGCCTTTGCACCCTTACTCAAGAAACACTTCAAACGTAAGCTCTTAGGAAAATAGCAAGTTTTCATCACATTTTTAATTTGAGTTCTAGTGCAAATTTTTATAATGTCTCTGATTGTGAGTGAAAGTATTAGTACCCCTCTTTCTTCACAAATCTGTATGATAACAAAATGTTGCAGTCTATAGCAGCCATACTTCTCTCTTTCAAACTCTTGTGAGTATGAGCACAAATCTGCTCTCAGAGGTATTGTACATGGAAGTTTAGCAAAGTGTAAGTATGAGTATGTACTCACAACAAGTTTGTGAGTATGGGTATGAGTAGTGAGTGTATATCTATTCTCAACATCGAAGTGCACCAAAGTGTGAGTATGAGTATGTACTCACTACAAGTGTGCGAGTATGGGTGAGTATGATTATTAAAGCTGTTCTCACAAGTTTAGTACAGTACATGCAAGTGTACCAAAGTGTGAGTATGTGTATGTACTCACTAGAAAAATGTGGGTATGAGTATGAGTACAAGTGTATTCTCACAAGTATTGTACTTGCAAGTGTGTGAGAGTGCGAGTATGTGTCCATACTTGAGGTGGTTAGACAAGAAGACAAACTTGAGACTAGACTGAAAACAAACCTCTCTTTCCACAGCCTGATATCACATTTGACAGTCTCATTAGTCTGTTTTTTCTGTAAGTTGGTGTAGAGGTCCTTAACTATGATGCATCACCTGGTCTATTTTTCTTTCAATTTAGAGCTGTGAGATTTCATTTGACCAACTCAATGTGAGTCTGGGTAATAATGCTGTATGTTTCCACTTTTGTTACACATTCATGTCATAGTTTTTGTACAAATCCATTTCATCCTTACCTTTACTAAACCTTCTGCTTGAAAACAGTCTATTATACAAAAATATGGGATATTATTCATGTATTCTCACATTTTAAACATGTTTCATTTTGCTGGTTTTGTCTTCAGGCCTTCAGGAACTCACTAAAATGCTCAGTTAAACTTGGAGGTCAGCCTTTTCCATACCCTGGAGTATCAACATCTAGCCATGTCAGAGGGAAGTGAACAAGTTGAATGCTGATCATAATCCCTTGGTATTTCACATGTAACATTTAAACCACAGATGGTCAAACTCTGACCTGGTGACTGTATGCTGCACTCTGGCAAATATTTCTCGCCCCTTGAGTTGGTCTTCAACCCCCCCCCCCCTCTTCCAGTAAGGTAAATGGAATCTTCAGATCACACAGTCATCTTTTGTGATAGAAACTTCAGCATAACAGACCGACAGTGGAGACAGATGTTTTTCTCTGATTCTTTCTTTCTCATACAATTAAATCAGGCAATTCTCAGCACTTCATCAGATACATTCATTAAGTTTCACAGTCTGGGAATTGAGTACAGAATCTCACTGCGGTTTGAAAAATATATTTTCATGCCCATCTTTAAAGTTAAAGAATGTATCATTATCCAAGTATTAAATCATTCAATTTAGCCATTGTTCAGAACTTAGGGATTCAGAAATATTGATAGAAGAATACTTGTAGACATGAGCAGAAGCAAAATCAACCAGTTAGGCATGGAGGGTACCACAAAATTTGGATCAAATATGTTCGTTCTGCAGAATAGCAGTGTGGATTAATTCTTAGCACTAGGCTGAATTGTGTTATTGTAATGTTAAATATACTTTTGTTTTGCTTTGAGGTACTTTCAACTTTAATAAAGTCTTAAAGAGAGATTTGCATCACCCCAAGTATGACTTTTACTTGGGGGTAAGCAAAAGTCTCAGTTGGTGACTACTCTTTGATTGACATCAGAGTTATAAAAATTCAAATGATGCAGAGCAGCTCTTATTACACAGCATGCACAGAGAGTGTTTTGATTACACTTTAGGGCCTTGTATACTCATCAGGATATGGCCTTAAGCAATAAACTATGTTTTTGTCTGCACAAAGGAGATCTAAAGACAATTACTGGCGATGCTAGAACTAAGTCGGGAGAATTGAAAGTGTCTGGGATGAGAATATTCCCCTTTTAAAAACTAAAGCTACAGTATGACTTGTTTTTAAAAATCTTTCGAATGTCATAGTGGTCATGAATTGTAGCTTTGAAGATGCCTGTCTTCAATTTTATCTTGTGATATTTGGTGGGAAATGCAATTTAAGGCTAAATAGTGACTGAAAATTTGTGCTATTTTGTAAACATGTAAATTGGATCCAGCTGATGCAGCATTAAAAGTTGATCATAGGGTCATGATGGAATGTTTTGCTCTATGCCTGTCCAAGAAATCATGATTGCAAACTGGAGTGGATGACATCCCCCATCGTGTTGAGAAACAGATGAAGAGAAAAGCGGCTAATGATTGAACATGTGCATGAAGTAGTTGGAAGTAAAGGTAACATGCTTTAGCAAGTCTAGAGTACATTTACCCTTGTGACACCATATTTTGGCTCACAGGTCTTTCCAGTCTCTAAAAGGAATTTTATTCAGCTCACCTTTATCCTGAGGGTGTTCAGACCCAAAGCAAATAAAGATTAATTAAAGGTTTTGGTATCTGGTGAAGTGTAGGATACACCGACAAACGGTTGGTAGAAAGTAGATCATATCCGCTCCGGGGGAACAATCACCTCTAGGGGGTTATACTGAATCATCTTAGCAAAAGGGCAGAAGGAGATTAGCACCTTCCACAAACTGTGTGCACAGTTGTTCCTGGAAGACATAATTTTTTAAATGTGAACTTTTAGTAACTCTCTTGATCATGTTTCATTTTCTCTTAGGATGTAGAGATAACATTCTTAAGTTAAAAGATTCATCGATGGTATTTATTGGTAAATTGGAAGGTAAGGACTTTGAACTGATGTCCTTGACATGGATTCTGAAAATCAATGGTGAACCTGGAGATTTGATCAGTGATACTAGGGAGAACTCAATCTTTCATTCTTGCTTTGGATAGACCTAGAATGTGTTGTGAGTGAAAGTGGTTTCATTGTAAGCACTACGGACTAGGTAAAGGTTGTCTGTGTGAGAGGAGTATTTTGCAAGATAGCTCATAAGATGTCACAGATTTTCACACATCACAGTTAAGTTATAAACACCTCATTTGTGGGGGTCTATGTTCAAGCAGATAGAAATTATGGCTGGGATAGGGGGTAAGTTGAGTGGGGGGTGATGTAGTGGAGTCTTTTAAATGTTGGGGTAGGACCTTTTGCAAGTTTATAGTATAGTATTTACTTTATGTTGTCTATAGTCGAAATTGATTCTGTGATGAGATTTTGCCTTCAAGATTTTGACTTGATTAAATTTATAGTGGTAGGAAGGTACATGGTCAACTTTCAGATGATAAAGTTTGTGAGGTGGGAGTGAGATGGGCTGGTATAGCTGAGGGGCAAAGAGGAAGGGGTGGGGCAGGGTTCAACAGCCTTACCCACTTACTCACCAACAGAGAGTTCTGTTAGATCATTACAAGAAACCCTAAGTCTTAAAAAAAAATTGTTACAAAAGTTGTAAAAACAGTCCCCATTGGGGTGAACTTCATCTTCGCAGAGAATTTGAAGTTAATTTACTCAGTTTAAAATACCTGATAGCACAGTAGCTTGTGATATCACACATGCATTAGTCAGATTACCATTTTTGATTTTTTTTTCCTTAGGTTTCCTCAAATTTACAGTGTGTTTTGCCAAAATGTGATCAGTTTTCTATAATAATAAAAAATGATGAACATGGATCATTTTCCTAGCTCATTGAAGCATTGTGACTTCTGAAGAAAATACAAGCAGGTAATGTGAGTAGTATAAAAATGCCATCAAAAATTACTGTGCAGTCTGCTATTTGAAATTAAGTGAATAAATCTCAACATTTTGTGATCAGACACAGAAATAGCTATGTGGATGGGAGTTAAGACTAATGAGTGACAATTTTTTTTTTCAAATTTTTCTTGCATTTACTGTATATCTTAACTTAGGGAGCATTTAGCTTTGTCCATAGTATCATCTGCCTCCAGAAATGTTGCTATTTGGTTTGGAAATGTAATTGATTACTTTGAATTTGAAAAAGTAATACATTAATTATGTCTACACTCCATGTTTTCAAAAATAGCCAGGAGAAATTGCCAAAGGTAGAAAAATAATTAAGTAATGTGTCACATTTACTCAAAAAATAGACTAGATGCATTTGAGCATAATAAAGATGTTGGTTTCCACATTTCATTGAATGTATTTATGAGGGAATGGAAATTTCATATAAGCTGGAATAATTTTATTGTAGAATTTGGCTTTCTTGACTGGCTGGTTGTTTTACATGGTTGAATATTATACTGCATTTATCAGGTAGCAAATTGTATTACATAGCAGGAGAAATATTTTGATGTGACACACTGATAGGGCTGGTCGTGGTAACTGATTAATATTTCAAAGGCTTGCTTACGACTTTAAGTCCTAGATGGGAGTTGTCACCGCAAACAAAGCACAAGTATTGAATAACCTTAATACTGGAACATGTCTTATAAAAACATTCTGTGCATTTACGACCTTCCATGGTTGAATAATTAGGGCATCTTGCTGTGCCAAGGTGACTGCAGGTTTTATTTGCTGGAGGGAGGGGGTAGGCCATCCTGGGGTAAAAGGAAATGGTGACAGTGCAGCATTACAATTTTTTTTTTTTATGTAAGACTGCAGCATTACAATTTTTTTTTTATGTAAGATGTTGGCTGACACACATAGTGATGTTACCATTGGCATAGCTTTAAACTGAAAAATAAATTAGAGTTAGACAATCCAAAACCTCTTTTTGTGAGGGTGGGGGGTAGGGGGTAGGGGGATGAAGAAACCCATCTGGGGGAAAGGCAGCTACTCCAACTGGCCGATATACAGAAAAAAAAAAACCCATGTGAGGATGAAATATCATAGGCAGCAGTCTGTTTGTAATCCACCCGATTCCTTACAGTACCTTTTTCCAAGTGAAAATTACAAAGGATTGTGGGATAGATTGGGTATGCATTTTACTGTATTAAAAAATGGTGCACCCCAAAACCCAGTCCTGTATAGTTGCTAATTGGAAAAGGGCTTATTGGCATGTGTGGGTATTTTTTTATTGGGTTACATGGCACATCTTGTGGTGTATAATCCACCAATAGCTAAGAGAGACCTCTTAGTGTGTTAAGATGGCACCAATAGCTAAGAGGGGCATCTAAGTCTGTTAGGATGCCACCAATAGCTAAGAGGGGCATCTAAGTCTGTTAGGATGCCACCAATAGCTAAAAGGGCATCTAAATCTGTTAGGATGCCACCAATAGCTAAGAGGGGCATCTAAGTCTGTTAGGATGCCACCAGTAGCTAAGAGGGGCATCTTTCACTGGCTCTCAGTCCATTGAAGATGGGTCAGCAGGTCAGAGGACCGGCTTCCGGTCACATGGAGGGGGCAGCACTAAAACGATCTTCGAGTGCCTTGTGTTAGGATACAATTAATATCAAAGAGGGGCATCTTAGTGTCTTAGGATGCCACCAATAGCTAAGAGGGGCATGGTGGTGTGTTAGGATGTTGTGGTGGAACGCTGTGGACTCGCAAGGGCATTTTCTTAGGTTTGGGTTTATCACCAGTTTGAAGCATTGCCTTTTTGATCTTTATTGATTGGTTTACTTCAGTGATACATAAGTTAAAGTTTTTTAATTGATGGCTGAAGAATACCCTGGATGTAATTCAAGTCCTGGTGCTCAGTGTCTCATACTTACGTGAGAAGTGTGGGTTTATGTAAAATTGGTGAATTGATCTTAGAAAAATGTAGTAATTCACCTTGAAGTACTCAGTCATTGTTTCTCAACTTCGTGTTACTTTGCCAAGATTTTGCTTAGAACTTCTTGACAAATTAATCCCTTCCTTTTAAGCACTGTCTTCGTAGATGACCACCACATTTGGGCTATGTTTCGAACCTGAGGTCATCCTGTGGTCCCTGGCTGTCATGACTAGTTTTGAAAAGAGCATTGCAGTTGGTTTTTGCCTATATCGGGGTTGCAAAATATTGTGTAAAATGCAAGTTTTGTGCTTCATTAGAGCAAACTTAATGACATGATGGGGTGGATGAACAGTGAACAGAACAGCAACTGGACATGGTTGTTATTTCTGCAGGGGGTATAATACTTTGGGAATAGGCGGATATGCCGAGTCTTTGCTATGCCCACATAGAACAATGTCCGCATAGCGTAATGTCCACATGTCCACATAGCATGTAATGACAAGCTTTTCTAAGTTCATGATTTGTAATGCGAGCGTGACTAAATCAGTTAGAAGGCAAAACCAGATCAAGTGCTTCCTGGCCATCATATGCATGCAGTCACGTGTCGGCAATTTTACTGGGTATTCCCAGGTCAGTTCTCACAAACATTGTGACGCAAATTATTGCAAGTCCAGCTTCTGATGCATATGTAAGGCTTAGGGTTATGGTTAGAGTATCACTATAAGTATGAGCAGTCGCCAGCCGTGGTTGGTAAACCTGAAGGGATACTCTCGTTTCGAGTTTTCATTTTCTTAATTATCCCAAACCAGACAAAAGAATGGGGTCTTTACCCCTCCTAAAACTTTTCAACATCACGGTAGGCAGTAACCAGTAGAGGGTATGAAAGTGTTTCTCTGTCTATACAACCGCAATGGTAGACTAAAGATGAAAGCCCTTCCTCTTTTTCACAAGCTTCTCTAGATAATTTGACGTCCTCCGAATATCTGCTGGGGCTGTTTCAATAGATAACTATTAGATTTAGGAATTGAAAGCCTTAACACCATGTCCGTTGCATCACTCTGATATAATCAAACCTTTCCACATGCTCGTTAAAACCCTAGGTAAATATAAGTACGTAATCCCTGGAGAGAGTGTCTAGAAAGAATGTGTTATGTTTCGTTAAGAAAATAAATATTTCCATCGAGAACGATTACCTTATAGGAAGTATGTTTACTTCGATTGTGTCATTTTGTATAGCATATTTATTTGCGTTTTCATCACAGGTTGGTCCGTAGGGGTTAAGTGATAGTTTTTAATCACATATTTCGCTTGTTTCATTGCCAATAACCCAATGGGCCCTTTAGTCACGAGATGTGATCTTGAGAAAAGGCAAGCCCTCGGGGTTCTTCTTTCAACGATGTGGCGATACTTATGATCGTGTTGATAACATTTGAAAACTAAAATTGAAAAAAAGGGAAAGTAATATTGATCGATCCCTTGAGGAAATTGAGGTGTTTCCTACAGGGAACTTGTCTTCACGAACAGGTAGCACTGGCGACTGTACTAAAGAAAATCTATATGCCGAAGTGACTGTACCGGAGGCTCCGCAAGGTGTCTGTTATTTGGGTTTCCGGTGTCGGATCAAGGATTTCACCAAGGGAAGGTGTTAACTCCAGTAGGGCAAGTGAAGTTCGCTCCCACGGGCGTCAAATGCATGAAACCTCGATAGGGGGTGGGGCTGTCCAGAGAAGAATTTAAATGTAGACACTTAAATGAGATGTCCTGTCATGTGGCAATCGAAATAAGCATAAATTTTGTACAGGAGCTTTTGGGTCGTCCAAAAAAAAAAAGAACAACAACAAAAAAACAAAAACAAGCAAGAAGCAAACAAAAGAGAGCAGACAGGAGAGTGGGAGGGGGGGGGGGCTGAAGCCGGGAAAGCCCCCGTCTGGATCCGCACCTGGTTTGAGATGGCATCGCAAAGGATGAACCCAGACTGATCACGACAATCAGCTTTCCAACGTTAGAGGAGGATACATATTTTACCCTCCCCTACAGTGGTATTTTTCCACCCTGTATTGCGACTTTGAGTTTGGGTTGCACTTGGGTCACTAAGTTCGTAAAACAGGTGCTTTCGCGTCTTTGGATCTTCCGCCCTTTAAAAGTCGTGAAGCTTCAAAGTTAGGCCGTTGGGATATAGCACCGAAACCCAGTGCTTCCACGCTCTAAATTTATTTGTCCTGAAATGGAATCCAAAATTTCCTAACACCGGCGCGGTATTTCCTGAAACTTTCAATAATGCTTATTTTATGCTGCTTTAATAGATGATTCAGGGTTTCAACCTGTCAAACCATACGCCATATGCCAATTCCAGATTTTCCGAAATTTCCCCAAATTATACCCATTCCCGAAAATTTTCCAAAGAGCACCCAGATTTCCCGAATGTCGGGTAATTTCGGGAAGAGTGGAAACACTGCCGAAACGCCCTCCATACAAGATACATGGCCTGGTTTAAAAATTCTTGCTACGGACCATTTCTCACTTCAGGTGAAAACGTGAAATACTCCGCAAAGGAGCTGCGACCTCAAGTAGACTTGTGACTTACAGTCTTATGACAGTGCAAGAAAGAACTTCTTTGAACACCACTACAAACCGTAGATACATTGGCGTATACGGCGGAGTCTGGGGCGGAAGGGCTGTACAAGTATGCAAGGAAGGGAAAATTCGGGACAGAAACCTTCCCATCCCGCCTTGTACAGTAGCTTCAGGCATGGGCGTAAGAAGCTATTTTTGAATGAGGGAGGGGTGGGAGGCTGAACGTTGTTTCGGATTGCCGTCCTGGGGAATGTGCCAAGGGTGGAGGTACCACCCCACCCTTTGGAAAATGTTTGAATGCGTAAGGTTCCCCAGATTCAATTTAGTGCAATAGAACGAGAAAAGTGTAAGAAAAATTTGAGGCAAACGACATTTTTACCGGGAGAACAAATAAGTTTTTTAAAATAAATAAAATTTAACAAATAAACAAATAAAATTTGAGGCAAACGACATTTTTACCGGGAGAACAAATAAGGCGTTTTGTTCTGGAATTGAGGGGGGGGGGGGGTTTGGCCTTGCTTTACAAAAAGATTTTGCTTTTCTGGACGCGAAACGATAATTTCTTGCAGGAATAGCACCATGTGGGGCAGGGGCAGTGGCATGCCTCCCGTCGGGAAAGGTTTTCCAGCTTTGTCGCGGAGTCTTAAAAGAAATAGAATTTATTCCTCAACAACCACCTGTCGCGTACTTGATTTTGCAAAATAAACCTCCCATTTTTTTTAATTATTCCTTAATAAAATGCCAAATTTTTAAATTTTTTTTAAATACAAATCCCCCTAATTTTCGGCGCTCTTCGTGCGCCTACAGTTTTCGCCGTCCTGACGGCAATCCGTTAGAGCTGCGGGTTCCTCGCCTTCGCGCCAGGGAGCCGTACTTTGGCCCCTATCGGAAAGATCCTGGCGCCACCCTTGATTCTTAGATAAAATTTCTTGATAAAAATTCTTTCATAAAAATTAAAAGTTAGCATGCTTCTATTCTTTCTCAGTCCAAGAGAGAAATAATCTTCCATTGGAAAATTCCCTCAACCCTCGGCCTTTAAAATCGTGTTAATTTGACTTCCCTTTGGACAGTTGGAATTGTAACTTTCTAAACATGATATCTCGAAATAAGGAATGTTAAGATGCACTGAAAAGGTCTGGGAAGCAGTTATTTCCTGCAAGGGAACCACTTGGGGAAGTTGGGGCGAATAGTTCTCGGTAATCTACGTGCAAGCTGCAGGTGGCACTAGCCTCCGTCCAGATAGTGTCACAAATCTGCGACTGTCACCCCCTATGTTCCGGACTTGGCACGACCTCATCCAATTGTCACTGACACATTTTTATTCCGCCCCCTTTTCAAAATACCTTACTGTACGCCCATGAGAAATACGCCTTCATTTGCATCTTTGGACCCTGGTGACACGTAGCCTTCTATGGGGTATTGCAATTCGGTTTATACGAATATATTTAAACAAAATTTTATGTCAGGCTATATGTAGTGACTATTCAAAAGGCATGCAATATACAGTAACATAATTTAAACTTCTGCCTTTTCAGCTCATTTGCATACATGTTTGCCTTTCTTACGGAAGGACCACCCCTTCGTAATTACTCTGGTATCGAGTTTTAAAGAATCTACCCAAACTTCACCTGAATAACATGCATTATTCTGTGTAAGTCATTTCTTCAGGTTAACTTGTTGTCGAGCGCAAATAATGTTGCCAGGCGATAGAAATCTAATTGAAATAATCAAATAACGCAAAGGAGCAACTTCAGTAAGCTTCAAACTAATCAACGACCAAGGGTTGGTAATCTAGTCGCAATTAAGGTCTTGTATAGTGTATTATCTATTTCTCTTTGTGTTGTATGTTCTTCGGAATAATAATTCCCTAAAGCTATTGTTTACACGGGCATTCTT
>WURT03013040.1:1258-16264 GCA_009936505.3 Holothuria glaberrima | reverse complement strand
GAAGCAAAAGCAGTTTGATATAGCAAACAAGTGTCGGTCGTCAGTAACTTTTCAATTAAATGGTTTTTGTTATCTTTATTGTTTTATTTTTCTACGTACATAAAGAAAGATGCTTTATGTTATTATTAATAGGTAAAAAAGTTTCGTAATTTTTTTCCTGTTGGCAAGAAATTTGTATGTAATATCGTTTTTATTATGTTATAAAACTAAATGCAAATATGTAACCATATCAAGTATACTATATTGTCGTTCATGAAATGTTCAAGTCATTGCTATAAATATATATATATATATATATATATATATATATATAATAACAACGTAAATAAAGAAATGCAAATAAAAACCACGTGATAATATAATGTGATGACATTTAAAAATAGTGGATTTTGGTTGCTAAGGGTACCGTCAAACGACAGAATGTATGTAAAAGATCAAATTTGTCTTAATTTCCGGAAGGGTGTGTCGTCATCTATTTTGCTAGGGTGTGGTCAAATGTTAAAATGTGGAGCACAATCGCAGAATACCCCGCGAGACTGAAGCTCTCTTTTTAAACGGGCTACATGGCAACGCAGTCACTCACCTGTAGACTGTCTACACATTCATCTCACCTGTTGTATTAAACACTGTAGTTTATTTATAAACGCCCTTCCAACACAAATTAAAATAGTTTATTCCACGTTTTCAATGCAGTAAAATAGGACGATTATAGGACGATTGAAGTAACCGTGCGTCCGCAATTATCCGCTGAACTGAAAGCTCGTAAAACCACTTAGTAAAGCCCCTCGAAAGTTTAAAGGTTTTAGTCACCATTGTGAATTCAGCGTTTGCTGCAAATTGTTCATTTGGTTTTAGCCTTTTGCCTCATTTCCCTCTGTTTGACACTGTTAGGTGAATACAACCACCGGCGTAGGAAGCTGTTCAAGACTGGGGGCTGAAACTTATTTCGGATCCCCATCCTAGCGGAGGGGTTTGAGGGGGTGCCTCCTCCCCTTTGTAAAATTTTTTGATATTCTATGGTCATTAGATGCAATTTGGTGCATCAATTTGGGAATATTTGAAGGTAAATTAATGCAAATTTTTTACATTTCTTAGTCTTTTGGAAAATGTTTGATATTTTAGGATCCTAAGTTGCAATTTTGTGCATCATTTTGGAAAAATTTTAAGGTAACTCAATGTTATGTTTTTACTTTTCTTACTCTTTTGGAAAAATTTAATATTTGAGGGCCCTCAGATGCAATCTGGTGCGTTTTTAGGTAAATTAATGCACATTTTTAGACAATTCTTAGTCCTTTGGAAAATTTTTGATATTTTAGGGTCCTTAGTTGCAATTTTGTGCATCATTTTGGAAAATTTTAAAGTAAATCAATGCAATGATTTTACTTTTCTTACTCCTTCGGAAAATTTTAATATTTCAGGGTCCTTAGATGCAATTTGGTGCATTTTTTGGACAAATGTAAAGGTAAATTAATGCACATTTTTAACATTCTTTCGCTCTTTGGAATTTTGTTTTATATTTTAGGGGCTTAGTTGCAATTTGGAAGAATTTTAAGGTAAGTTACTGCAAAATTTCGACTTTATTTAGTCCTTTGGAAAATTTTGTGATATTTGTGGATTCCGAGATACAGTTTGGTACATTATTTTGGACAAATGTAAAAGTAAATTACTGCACATTTTTGACATTCTTTAGCCCTTTGGAATTTTTTTTATATTTGAGGGTCCTTAGATGCATTCCGGTGCATCATTTTAGACAAAATCTAAGGTAAATTACTGATTTTTTTTTTACTTTTCTTAGCCCCCTTGAAAATTTTGATATAATATAATATGATATAAAGTAATATACACTTTAAACTAGAACTTAGGGATATCATACATTTAAGTTAAATAATCTCAAAGTGTTTGATGGAGGTCAAATTCTTCGCCCCCTGGAAGCAATTTCGCCCCTTCAGTTCCTTGTCTGCCTACGGGCTTGCACTAGATACAAGAAGTTCAGATAACGCTTTATCCGAGGTGAGTAGTACGTATGTGTCTTGCTGATTAGCCCAAAATAATGAAATAGCTAACCAATCCAGTTTATTTTATTTTGATTCAGAGGCAAACTTTGGTTGTGTAAACTGATGTCATCTAGAGGTCCAATCACAATGCATTGCTTCTTTTTAGGTGTCGTACAGGTGTAAATAGAACGAAGCCATTGAATGTAATAATGGTACTCAAAGTGGATAGCTTTATTGAAATAGGCAACAGTAAAATTGGCCAATATTCCCGGAAAAATGTGTGGAAAATGGGAAACCCAGGCTGTCATTTGCCATACTATAAATACACTCTGGCCGTTTGAGAAATTAACAGTAACTCTGAATTATTCAATCATCTCACTCCAGGGAAATGTCACTAGATCAGGCCCGTAAAAAAGGGGGCCGAGGCCCCTGTAAATCTTTTCGTCCCCTAGAAAGTTTCAAGTTGCCATTAACTTCAAACATTTGTAAATATTTCGCCCCCCGAAAAATTCTTTCTCCCCAGGAGCAATTTCGCCCCCTTCAGTTCCTTGCCTGGCTACGGGCTTGCACTAGATACAAGAAAGTCAGATAACGCTTTACCCGAGGAGAGTAGTACGTATGCGTCTTGCTGAGTAGCCCAAAGTAATGAAATAACTAACCAATCCAGCTTATTTTATTTTGATTCAGAGGCAAAATTGCCAAATTTTAGTACATCATTTCAAAGAAAAATTTACATCAGTACACTCCATCAGTGTCAAACCTTTACATAATTTTCTGCTTCCACGCAGATGAACTTTTCTCGCTGTTTTAAATTTCTTCGCCAAGTGAAGTGAACAGCATCCTGAAATAATTATCTCCATCATTGGCACATTTTTTAATTATGTAATGAAAAAGCAGGAATTGTTTTGTTTTTGGTAGTTTTTTTACTACCAAAGTGCAAAAGTCTCATGGTATAAGAAAAAAATAGCAACTTTATTCCATTCTCTACAACAGTTTTCACCAATTGAATTATTAACACATCTTCATGTGTACTTCTCATGGACCCATTCTTGTATACATTTTGTCACCGATTATAAAGCATTTCACGTTAAACTAGTGGTCCAGCAAAATCGTATCCAAGGGATCCTTCATTTTATGTGGAGGACAAAATAGGAAGAGCTGAGCACTTTTTCACGTTCAACTTGACATTGGCTCAAAAGCCAAAGGTTAAAACAATTGAGTACAAAAAATGGTAACTAATAGATAGTATAAACACAAAATGTTTCTTTGTTTGTTTCTTAAAGTTACATCGAATTGTTATAAATAATGATCACCATATGTCCTTATGAGAGATAAGTTGTTCATCCATTAACAATTTTCAGAAAATTCCCAAGATTGCAGTACCTTTGAAGTTAACGATGTCATATTTAAACAAAGTATTAAAAAACATAGCAGTAAATTTGTATGAGGGCTATTTGTTCTATGAATCGTTTGCCCATACGAGTGGTGAATTCAACATTTTACATATTACCACACCCATCCTTTCCAAAACCTCTTTAAATTTTAACTGCTAATTGCCCTTCTTTTCCACAACAATTTGCAATAGAGGGCGCTGTTTCTGAACTTGAGTAACTGCACAATTCATATTTATCGAGTAAGCAGCTTCTCTACTGTTACTATAGGCAGCCGTTTTCAACGAACGTAAGTAACTTTTCAAAACCTGCGCAGGGAAGTTTACGATTATAAGTGACTTTTTATGATTATACTGCTTGTTTTACAATGAATAACACAATTTACAAGTTTGCGATACAACACCATTGGGACGTTTTTTTTTCCACACGTCCTCTATTATCCTTCTTTAATTACCCAACACGCTTTTATGTCTATTCCTACCACGGGTATCTTGGATTTTTGTGGCGTACTCTTAGTAGGTACGTGACTAACTCTTTAGTGTTTTGACTCTTGTTCTCATTTTGCACACCCTTTGGTTTAATTCTTTAACGGTTGTATTCTTTTCAATGGCATTAACTATTCTGTGTTATAGCGTATTCTCATGTTAAATGCTTTGGCTTTGGGCCCCAGGGAAAACAGCTTAACAATAAGTTTATTTTCTTAACAAAAATTGAAATAAACATCTAAATAAAGCATACCTCGAATTGATATTACTTCCCCGTATTAAAGCTGCCGTCTCATGGCCCAATGGCTCAACAGCACTTCTCTTTTCTAAACCCACGGAAAATCTTCGCTATCATCGTACTACGTGACGTCTCGTCCTGCTTCCATGTTTCACTGCCGGCAATGTAAAAAGAGAACTCACTCCGGAGCAATGTTCATATGAACTCCTCGAAGCAATGTTTTAAAAGTAAATTCTTCTTGTTTTAAAATGTAGTGACAATCTTGTTTCGAGGCATTATTCTTAAAGTTTATCATCTCACGATCTTCATCTTTGCCCCCTTCCCATACTGCCCATTGTCCCTTTGTCCTCCATCTAATCACTCAATGCCGTGATGTGTCTTTGATGAAAAATTTTAAATTTCCAAAATGACGTTTTCACTCCTAACTAGCTACAGTACTAAGGGTTCTTTACTTACGAATACTAACCATCTTTCCAAGATAATCCCACATAATTGACGGTCATTAGAGTTGGCAATGAATATAGGGAAATCATGGCAATGGATTGAGAGATATGCCTTTCACTGCTACTTTTTTATGGACTCCTCAAGGTTGCTGATACTAATTATATATTACACAGGAGTCCCTTCAAAAGACAAACTAATATTCTTTGGAAAATTTACACCTTCCTCGATCTAAATTTGGTCAAACTAAAGCCCCAGATTAACGTTAAAAATGAAAGAAGAATAGTAAGCAATAAATCAGGATAACTTTATATCTGTTCAACAGTTATTTGGACTTACTCCTTGCCGTCAAATAAGTTGGCAACACGGAATTCTGTGGTTGGCAACGAATAGGTAATAAAATGGGGACCCCTATAATTAGGAATAAAAGTTGTGAACTATTTTGTGTGAGACCACTTATTGAAATGTATCTTTTGATTTTTTTTTTTTTTTTTTGCAGTACAAAAATTTCTAGAGTTTTTCCAAAACACATCTGTGAAGTCTAGTGCTCATATTATGATCATCTCTTAACGGTCACTTTTCTTGAGCAAATTTCATATCACCAGGGAGTTGCTGTTTAGAACTAGATAAATCGGAAACTTTAATTTATTGTAATCTGATTAGATCCTCCTGCTCGTTTGCATAGTTTTAAGTTATGAGTGATTATTAGAGCTTAGGGTACCCACTTCTTTTGCCTAATCCTTTTCAATTAATACATAGCACCATACATACACCTATACTTATACCATATGAATAAGATTAGTAGGAACATTGAATGCTTTAATGCGAACGTTCTTACCGGCATTCAAGTAAGGACCACTGTCTTGTAAATCAAAATGACTGCCAATTCCTAAGGAGTCTAAAAAGAATAACTTATAAGAAGTTTTTACACTGACACAACGGATAAATGACTAAAGAGAGATGTAGTACCATACTGTGTTTAAGATTATATTAATTTCGGCAAACTCTCACAATTTCCGAATGGTTAGTGCATGTCTGATCAACCTTTTACATAAAATGTAACTAGCCTATTGTAATAGGCAGTGCTATCACAGCAAATAACCAAATTTTGTTGAAATTTTTTTAGCAATATAGCAGACGACATAAAACCTTCGTTAACTACTAACAACAGCTTCAAGCCCATTGTATGGCGGGGGCTTTGAAGCGATGAAGCTTGGCAACAGGGAGGTTTGGGGTTTAATCCCTGGCCGGGTCAAAGTAAGGTGGGTTTTTCATCCATGAGCAATGTACGGTTTTCCTATCTGAACCCTATCTGAACTGGCTTTTCAACAGACCAAATTTGATCTAAATTGTTGAGATGGTTGGCCACCCGACGTTAAGTTGTAATTCATAAGCCATATAGGCTCCTCCCACATTTTTGGTCGCTAAGCGTCGTAAAACAACTGCCATTCAAGGCCAGAATTATTGCATCTACACGTGCTATACAAAGCAAGTTACCTTGTCAGCAACAAGGTCGGTGCAAAGGAGAGAGCTGCCGTTTTATCTCCTTCTAAATACGAACTCCCTGATATCACTATGTGAACGGACTGTGCGGAAAGTCTGGAACAAACACTCTTCCTTTGTTTTATCGAGACCAAACTGCAGTCATCATGGAGCTATATTATGGTTTATGTACTACACAGCTCTTTAATTCGAGGAACATGCGGTAGCATGCAGCAACATTAATGAATCCAGATTAAACAAGTGACGTTCTATAGCCGCTAGCCAACTGCGTTGCTCAGTTCAGGGGGGTTCTACACCTTACTTAGATAATACAACTACAATAATAACCTTGGAGCAGGCCATACTTAGATTTTGTTTCATTGTTTTGGCTTCTGTACTGGAAAGAAGACTGTTGGGCAAGTGATTTTATTATACCCTTGTTTACAGAGGGACAGAGGAGGAGGGCTGCCTACTGTCAGTGGCAAACTAGACCTAAATTCTGCACGGATGTGTCCGGTCTTTTACAGACTGAATATTTATAAAACGATCTGCTAGCCTAGGTCAATAAATCTCAAGTCAGGGAGTGGGTGCAAGTAGGGAACACCTCGTTTATGAGATAGACCATAATTTATGACTAGATAGGTTTTAGGCTGACTGGTGTTTTATTGAACTGTACGAATGTGTCTACTGTGGGATCAACTTCTCATGATTAGGATCAGTGCATCACTTGATGAGTGACGTTTCCTGAGAAACAAGGTCTTTCATTACAGACGAGTTTATCTTACAGTTTCTTCTAGAGACAGAGCTGAATACAAGACAGCGTTGAAATAATGCAACTTGTGCTTGCGTTCTGTGGTTTTATGGGACTCAATTTTCTACTTAGTGGATTTCAAATTACAAGCTGCTTGTGTTGAACAACTACCAACGTCACTTCCTCAAGCTACTCAAGATCAGAAGGTGTATTTGAAAGAGTGGGAAAACAGCTTATTATTTAATAAAAAGAATAACCCTGAGCATAATTTCATTTCATGCATTTGTAAAACTAAGCTGATAAATACAAGGACAAATCAGAAGTCAAATGACGACGTTAGAAAGCGGCTTTTACTTTCGTCGGAATAAAAACCATACCTTCTATCTAACAAGCATCTTCTACTTTCACTGTATTCTTGTGAACAGACGAGGAAGACAAGCTTACTCTCTTTTCTGGTAAGATTTGCTACTCTCATTATTCTTTAATACTTTTCTTAGTATATTATACTACTCCTATGGGTCAGTAATAACAGCTACTGTTGTTCCTTTACAACTTAAATTTTTCGTACTGTGTTCCACACGCTGAATTAAAGTCGACTGTATTTCAAACCTCAGCTTTTCTATGTTGTGTTAAGGTATAATAAATTAACAAATCCCATTCCCTCGGGAAATTTTTCTCGTTTTACGTTAGCTTTTCCATCCAGGTTACCTACCGTAACGTAACAGTATCATTTATTGTTTGTATAGTAGTTTATTGGTACATTAAAATACAAGTTGCACAGTAAATCTCTTGTTGTGTATTCAGCCTAATTTACTTGTAATGGAGACGAAAAAGAGTTGCCTCGTTTAATGACATTCTCTTCATCATGATAGACTATTGGAGGAATAGTAAGCCTTTTTAAATGATAACCAACACAGAAACGACGGAAAAACTGTGTTGGTATCATTTAATTCGTCAAATGTTTTCATGCTCTTTACACTGTGTACCTCCTTTTCTCATAGGAAATGGATTTAAAGTTAATGATCTTATTGATGTCCTCTATTATGTTGCAATATTCATCTGGAGTGAAAGTGTACAAAAAAGAGGGGGACTTCGTTATTGGTGGATTTTTTATGCTACACGACTTTGACGAAGAGGCAAGCAAGTGTCATACTCTTCTCAACATTGCGTCTTTACGGCGCGTGGAGGCAATGGCTTTCGCCGTATCGAAATTAAACAACGACTCGAGTATATTAGATGGATTCACATTGGGATACGAGATATATGACAGTTGCTCATCTATTCAAGAGGCTGTCAGGAAAGCTTTTACTTTTATCCCACCTTTGCGAAAGGAAGATAATGTAATAGGACTTGTTGGACCTCAGAGAAGCTCTCCTAGCATCCAAGTGACCAACTTACTTAGTATTTTCAATATTACATTGATTAGCTACCTGGCTACAAGCGATGAGTTGAGCAACAGCAACAGATATCCTTACTTTCTTCGCACTGTCCCGCCAGATAAATTCCAGGTAAGAAATTTTATTTGGAAACATTTTGTCTGCCCTGTTGGTATATAAGCATCAATTGTAATCATATCAGAATAAGAGAAAAGCATGTAATTATTAATAGTTGCAGAATTGTAATCCAAACACTCTCTCGCTTGTGTGGAATGTTAGCTACCGTACTCTGCAGGTTTTGAATTTCAAACTTTGAAGTCACTTCGAAAGAGCAGTCACCAGTTGAGAGTTTTGATATCCCCACACTAAAAATATACTTTGGATGACAAGTGTTTGTCTTTAAGTGAACGATATTAATGCTAAATGCAGCTTTTTAGAATATACAAAATATGTCATACATCGTTTTACTGTTTCTTTGAAACAAACTAGTGACAACCTATACGCAGTTGTTTCCCTTGATAGCCTATGCAAACATAAAATTATTGCAACAAACTTAAACCAATTGCTGCTATGTACACGCGTACCATACTCTCTTAACTTGATACCCAGGACGGAGCAAATATTTCGCGTTTTACTAGCACGCATAAGTTTTATGCATATTCGAGTTCATAAATCTGTCAGTGTCAGTTTTGTGAAAGTTTGTATTCAAAGAACTTTATGATGGGGCACTATTTACCCTTCTGGCTAAACTACTATTTTAGACATTAGCTTCAAACGAAAAAATCCTGTGACTAGCAAGAAAAATTGAGAATAAGATAAATACGGAATAGCTACAGGAGAATCCACGATTATGAACCTGCAGGATCCGAATAATTTTATCTCTTATGAAGCCATTGTCATCAGTTAGCACAGTTGAGACCCCATGTATCGGAAGAGGCATTTTACAAAATAAGAAATGTTTGATTGCTATTGGCCAAAATAAATTTCATTTTTTATATGATACATGGATAAAATACAGAACTGCGTGTCATTATAATCCTTGTGAAATTTGAAATAAATATCGAGACCTTTCTTGTTTATTGTACTGTTAATAGGTGACCGTTATTACCGACATTCTTAAGCACTACGGCTGGAAATATGTGGCTTTCCTCTATTCTGACGATAGTTACGGAAAAAATGCAGAAGCAGAATTTTCCACGCAAGCAGAGGACAATGGTATCTGCATTGGCTACTCACGAAGCATATCCGTTTCGGCAGATAAAAACTTCTACAACGATGCAATTAATGATCTCCTCAAACTTAAGAAAAGTTCCTTGGTTTCCGTAGTTGTTTTATACATTCTACGTGAAATTCTTGGTCCCTTTTTTGAACATGCAAGAGCTGCCAACATCGAGCGGGATTTTATCTGGATTGGTGGAGATGGATGGGGAAACTATGGCTTAGATCCTCTCAGGGGTTCTGAGGAAAGTGCCATTGGTATGATAAACCTTTGATATTTTACATCGTTAGCGTAAATTAAAAGAATTTTTGTACTTTTTTATTAGTATTGGTATTAACCACAAAATCTTTTGAAAGAAACTCCGTGTTTAGAATGCTATGCACAGAATGTTTTTTTTTTCTTTTTATCTAGCGTACAGGAAATAATTTGTATTGGGTCTGGCGCTCAAAGGACATGAAACACCATTGCACCGTACTCAGTATACACTGACATGTAAAAAAGTAAACGATATTTCACTTATTCCGTGCCATTGATGGGACATTTATGAAAATTACTAAAGAACATATTTACATCATTTTATGATTAACAAGAGAGGTGAGACGATGTGTTATCGTAAATAAAGACCTTCTACCTCAAGATTTAGAAAATTTAGATATGAAATTTTATTTTGAAGCCGGCTATCCTTCATATATATGATTGTCTTTTGAGGTTCAGTTTGTTACAGTGTTCTAATGTTTGATGCGGATATAGAGGCTTATCCTGCGTCCGTAATATATCACATCATATCATAATGAGTTATATGACCCTTTTCCCTGGGAGTTCAACCATTACTAATGGTAATGTATATGTTTCTTAAAATTGAAGAGAAAATTAGATTTGATTGTTACACGTGTTAAATCTAGAGGATTACACGTAAATTGACGGAGACCAACACCTTGCGATGAAGTATAAATTTATGTCCTCTCCCCACCCTCTCCCACTTCCCTCCACAATCCAGTGTACTTGAGCTGCACGTCACTACGCTTTAACTGATAAGCGAGACTGAATAGATTAATACTGAAAAGGGTTAGGCGCTTTGTAAATTTTCAATGTGAAACTTGATATCACCAATGACAACTGCAAATCACGCCAAGTCGATGTTGTAGCATATCCTTACATCTTATCTTTTCATCGTTCCAGCAGTGAAAATATTTTTGAACAAAGATCCATGTCTTTAGCTTTCTTCCTTCTTCATTTCATGTTTCTCCTACGTCAGTTGTGTGATAATTCTGCAACTTGTTCAGGGTAACCAAAAATAGTAATTATTTGGACAAGTGTTGTTCCTCAAGTAAATGACAGTTGCATAACTTACTGCGAAGAGTAAGGAGCAGCACTCTGTCTGTAATTAACTTCAGCCATCTTCCTCTTTCTAGGTGCCTTTACTATTATTCCCAAGCAGGAACCTCATCCAGAGTTTAGTGCTTACTTTCAGAGTACCGTTGCATCATCGGGTAACCCATGGGTTCATGAGTTTATGGAAGCTGCTGAAAGCGAAGGTTTAACATTTCCACAACATGTACCAAACCCGTCATATGAATCTATCGTCATAGACTCAGTTGAAGTGCTAGCTCGTGGGTTGGATGCCATGAGGAAAGAAATATGCAATGACTCGATGGAAGCGTCGACGTGTCGCAAGATACTCCTCGCCAATCGTAGAGCCTTAAGAGATCATTTACTACAGATTTCTTTTAACAGTTCCAGTAGCGGTGTTGTAGCGTTTACGGGAAATGGAGACTCAAAAGGTAGATATGATATAAGATATCTCAGGAAAACTGAAAAGGGAGAGTATAGATTTGACAATGTTGGAAGTTGGTTGGACGCGAGAAATCAACACCTTCAAATTGATACCCTGGATTGGTACTTAAAAAATGAATTTACCTCAAAAGGATCTACGCATACAGAAAACAATATTCCCAAATCTGTTTGTAGAGATCCTTGCCAGTTATTGGAGGTGCAACGTAGCAATATTCATGATTGCTGTTGGATATGCGAGGTATGTGAAGACAATGAAATTATTGAAAATAACGAGTGTGTGTCTTGCTTTGAAAGGGAATCTCAAACTTATATGTGGCCTAACCAAAATCTGACGCGTTGTATACCTCTCGAAAATCTGAAGCTACTAGACAAAGTTGAAAACATAGTCATTATCGCCGTTGCCGCAGTAGGTATTATTGCCAATACCAGTGTGGCATATCTTTACATTAAAAACAGAGAAAAGAGACTTATAAAAGCTTCAAGTCGTGAACTTGGATATATAATTCTTCTTGGTGTATTTCTTTCTTATTCATCGGCCATTTTATTCAGTACTCCACCGTCCTTGGTAACGTGTATTTTGAGAAGAGTTATTCCAAACATCGGGACGGCATTCATCTATATATCCCTGGGCACAATGACTGTTCGTCTGTATCGTATATTCAAATCCGGTAAGAAATCTACAGGAAGGCCAAAATTTATCAGCCCATCGTCACAAGTGTTCATCACGTCAAGTTTGGCTCTCATACCAGTAAGTACATTTCTGAGATGTAACCTATGCAGTTGCTATTGCCAGAAAGTGTTAGGCGTTACCGACTCCAGAAAATCCAAAAACACCCCGCAGCCATCTGATAAGAACAAGTTTTTCATATTTTCGAGCACCTTCCTACTTTTCTTCTTATAACATTGCTAAATGAATGATGTTTACATCCAAGTGACAACGTAATGCTGGTGCAATCAGCCATAACACTGATACTTTAAGCAACCTTCTTTACAAAAAAAAAAATCAGCGTAAAATTGTGTGAAATCCATAAAACTATAGATATCTTTTTAAAAAAACTTTGTTCCTTTCTGCTGGGGAATTCAAATGTTTCAAACCCCATTGTCTTAGGCTACTCTTATTGCCACGCCAGGATTTCCACCACTTACGTTACAAACAATAGCACAACTCCTCCGTTATCCTAGCCCTAAACAAGGGGCTGCCACTTGGATAGTCCCTGCCCCCAACTGCTAAGTACGATTGTAAATTAATTGCACCAGGGAGCTGCTATTTGGCAGCTCCGGGGTTGCACGGGAAGCTTCCTGTTAAGTCTTCTTCCAACTGACACAAATTGCAGACAGCTAGATCCTTTTTCGAGAAAATCGCTTTAGGCGTTTCCATTGTTTCAAACACTTGGGCTGCATTGTTTGGCATTACGAGGGTCATAGGTATCTAGCCACAGACAGTTTTGTAATGGGCATGTAACGAGATCACCAGCTTCTAGAATACAGCCCAGTGATAATTGTTTTTAAATGTAAGTACCACGAGAACCCCCAAGAGAAGGGTTTTGGATGTCAAATTTACGTCAGTTTGCTTGATATTTCACATTTTAATTATTAATTTAAAAGGTCATCTCAGAAGAGATAGCCAAGATTGCTCCAACATGGATCAATCACTTTTCTATGACCCGGCCGAGGAAAGAAACCGTACGATTGCTAAATACTGATTACTCAAATACCGCCGAATCTTTCTACTACGGGATATCAGTTTTCTTAAGGTTTACTTAAGTTTCGCCCTTCTCTAAGACGTTATTTGTTCACATGGACCCTTCTCTCATTTTGGGCTCTCTCAAAGAAAGTGACCTGTATAAGAATTTTTGACACGACTCCCTCATTTGCATTTGCCTTTGCCTAGAATTTTTAGCTGAATTTTACCGCGTTCTTACTTTTTTAAGCTGATTTTTGTCCCTTTATTCTAGCTGACACTATATAACACATACGTGCTGGTGTGTCGTTAAACCCCGTCTGACTAACTAACTTCTCTATGATTTGTTGATAAGAAGATTTGAAGAAGCATGGGAACCCGCCAGTTAATGTACTATTCTATTGCTATTTTAAATGTGGCAGAGAATACTAAAATGTCACAATTGATCTGAATAAACAGAAACATCAGACCTAGAGAAAATCTCATGACAAACGTCCAAAGCAACATTTTTCAGAAGTAAACGGTTGAAATCCCATGTTTGCATAAAAGTGACCAGGATATTTCTATCTCCGTTGAAATGTTACTGTCTGACGTGCGTGTAGGTACCTCAGTCAGAAGTCAGCCCAACTATTCAAAAAAGTGTTTTAGGCCAGTATCTTTTTATTGTAAAATTCATTTAATTTTTGCGATACATCATCCTTTTCCAGCTTACTTGGAGTTTGGTCTGGATCTTCATCACACCACCGAACATCAATGTCATAGAACCTACAAAACTCAGACAGGTCATCGAGACGACTTGTGTGGTTTCAGCAACTCACAGAATCGGACAGCTTGGTTGGGATTTCTTCGTCGTCTTGGTTTGCTGCTACTTTGCCTTCAAGACCAGGAATCTTCCCGCCAATTATAATCAGACACGTTTTATTGCATTCTGTGTGTTCTCTACTTTAGTGGTCATCATCGCCTTTGCACCCGCGTTCTTCACCTCCCAAGAGACGGCTCAACAGAACCTCTACACGGCAATAGGAGCCCTAATCCAATCAACGGTTGTACTAATTCTCATATTCGTTGCAAAGTTGTACGCATTGCACTATGTCAAAGAAGAAGATCAACAGCTGGTGACTCATGTTTCGGGAAGCAGCTTCCTCAACCGGACTATCACTAAGGACTCCGCCAATCAAGAGCGTAGTGAGACTGTCGGAACGATCTCTGAGCACGTCAAAGACAACATCCCAAATCAGAGTGGCAGCTATAACAAAACCTTCAGTGAATTTGGCTCTCAGACAATAGAAGCTGAATTCTTGTGCAACCATCAATCTAACAACATTGCTACCTCTGCACTTTGTGTGGCCAATCACAATGACAAACATATCGTTAACGATGAATTCGAAATTGAAATCAAAGATGATAACACTGACATGTATGTTTACGAGAAAGAAATCGATATTGCAGAAACCACAAATTAGAACTGAGTTCCCCAAACTTTGCAAACTATGTCAATTCCTGATTTCTTTTATTGCTATCTTGGCACTGTAAATAAAATAAAACATTGTTCTCAAAGAAATTGAAATTAAAGTTTGTGAGCTATTGCAGACCTGTAAAATTTTGTTTGTGCCAAGCATTACACTTGATATAAATGCAATAAATCTGCAGCCATATTGAAACAAAACAGTGTAGACATTTCACTGTGACGACCATAAAACCATAAGACAAATGTTCTTGTTACTTTTGTGAAGTGTTCAACTTAAAAAAGAGAGACGAGTGTCTTGAATGTAGCTTCCATTGTCCAATGGTGGCAAATGTGGAGCTGAACAGCACTACCACGTCGAATATGGCTTTAGAAGGTAGGAATGTATTTCTACATAAAAAAAGTGAACTGTCCAGCAGTGCTAGCTCATTAACTTTGAAAGTCATATTTGGTCGTAATATAGATATTTCGCGAGAAAAAATTTGCTAAAAGTACTAGCTGAATGTGAGAGAGTGGGTTACCCCAAACTCATGCCTTTTTTCCTACGGGTGCCTGTTGTAATATCTGCGACTTTATCCACCTTAAAAATTTAGAATGAAAACGCAAAAAGCCTTCACACAGTGTAGTCTTCTAAGAATGAACTGAGAACTAGCCACAAAATCGTTATAACTTTCAGTGTCAAACAATAC
>WURT03013029.1:0-16265 GCA_009936505.3 Holothuria glaberrima | reverse complement strand
TGGCTAGGCCTTTAGTGGTCAAGAAGCTACCATTTACTTACATCTTAATTTACTTTAAACAAAGATAATTTCTTTACCTCAGAAGCACATTGAATTAATAGGCATTTTAGCACAGGACATTATCACACCTGGTGATGTTTTTATCCTTGCAGTTTTGAAGAGAAAGGTGTTAGTATATTGTAACAAAATCCTGTTTACGGAAGATGAGAAGCACAAGACAAACTGACAATTGGAACATACCAAAGCTTGTGTCCCAGGCGTGTACTTAAGTTTCAATCTTAAGTTTGAATCTTGTATATCTCTTATTGATACTTCATGGTACCAATAAATTAGGACGGAACACACACGAACTCCTTACTTTTATACCCTTTAAACAGAAATTCATGGCATAATTGGTAACTGACATTTTTGCGTTACGATGTCTTATGTGAGTTTTACTGAACGCCTGACCACCATCTGAAGTTCGCGACATAGAATCTCAAGCTTTCCAGTCTCTGAAATTATTACATTGGTCTGACTTGGCGAAACCACTTCATTTGCAGCACCGGTTCGTGTTTAAAGCTATTGCAGGAGAACGCAAACTCTTCTATTTTGATTGCGTTTTCTGCAAATAAATCCTGCCGTTTACTATGGTCTGTGTTGTCATACTGCTCAAAACAATACTAGTGAGGACTATGCAATAAGTGATTTATCGGTGGGTTTTTTTACACTATTACCTGAAGTACCCACTCTATAAGATAGAGTTCGTAGTATCCTTTTTATAAAACAATTTGTAGCTTTCTGCCGTTTGATAACAGCTAACCAACGTAGCTATTTTTCATTTCTGATGAATTTTAATAGAAGAAAAAATTCACTATAAAAAGTTACTACTTATTATCTTTAACTTCTACAAACTCATTTAGTGTTTCTTTCATTCTTTTATTTTGTTTCATACATTTGAAAATGATTTCCCCTGACGTTTTTTATTTGCTACATTTACCCAACTTGTTGTCCTTAAATTCGTTCTTTTTTCAACTTTACGTATTAGTAATACAATGGTAAATGGTATGCTTGCTTCCACTCTTGTAACGTTAAATAGCACAGTCGCGTTGAAGGCACTCAAGCCTGCGAAATTCCATTGTTTTCAGTGTTTGCATTTTCTTATGCATTTGAAAGAATTTGTAACACTCTAATGATTTGCTAAGTACAAGGTACATTCCCTCAGCCGTGCAAAACTCTTTTATATTTGGATAAGCAATGAAATTTTAACTAAGGCTTATCTGGTGTGAAGAAATTTGAATTGGTATATTTTCTCTGTAACTAAATGTGAAATTATTATAGTTGGCACTGTTTCACCATTATACCATACCAACAGAAGTATTTTACCAAACGAGACCTATATTATTTAACATGAGCGATTTCTACTACAAAGATTATATATTATTACGGTAAAAAGCAGGTAAAAACCGTGTGCCATGGTAGTAAATCTAACACAAAATCTGTTCGATATTTTAAAACAATTGTTGATGTATTAAGAAATAGTAAATTAATCTAAAACATTGTGCCCATTCCTTTTCGTCGGTAGAGAGTATTTGTTACAGCGTAACTATTTTTGCTCCTATGTTTCTTTACTTCTTTTCAGGACAGTGGTCGAAATGAGATAGGTAAGAGATAGTCCCATGCATATTTCTTCTACTATTTCACTTTCTTTTTAAGAAATTCGACTTGCTCATGAAAGAACGAATTTAACTTAAACACATGACGTATGCATGCTCAAACTGTGCATTACATGATGCGATTTTCATCGTTCGTTTCACAAGTAAAACAAAGTGATTGATGTTCAGCTCAATAAAAAGATCCGCTTCATATTAAAACCAAACGGACCTAATGTGTCCATTAAGGAAGGAGAATATAGCCCAATCATTAGTATATTAAATTTTTTGAATCATAGAATGGCCTTGTTGAACCAAATCTTGTACGCAATCTGACTACTTTTATGTTGGCTACCAGGTTGAACACAGTTATCAGGTTACGTGTTAAAGCAGGGAGGTGTCTCCCTAGTTAGAGTAAAGGTAGGTTCGCTTTAGGTATGCATTTTTGTCGATCGAACGGTTCGTCACATGGAATGACATTTGGTATTATCCTTCAACTTCCGATTCGTAGATGTTTTGCATATACATTCTGCAAATTATGAGTAAACTCATAGATAATTTGCATATACCTTCTGCAAATTATGTGTAAAATTTCAATGAAATTTGAAGCTTATAGCACAGGAGAAGAGGATGTTTTCTTGAAGGGAAGTATTGCGTTTGTCTTACAGAAAATTTAAAATTTTTTAGAACCAATGTTTATAGACAGAGAATGATAGATAATTCAAAATAAGGCAGTAGTGTAGCTTTCATTGTAAGAAATAAAAGTCTCACAGACCGTTATTCAGTCATTTGGTGCTCAAGAATAATTTTTTGGCCCAAACTTTCAAACGTTCAAACGATGAAACTTCCGTAACTGTTATAATGCATAATATTAATATTTTCAGGAGATAAACCTATTGCTGGAGTTAATTGGTGGGTCTAAATGGTTTAACAATGATTAAAGTTATATTTGATGCATTTTAATCGCATTATTTTCCTTTCAGTTTGTTCTGACTTTTATAAGAAGAGACTTTTGCAAAGAAGGGTCTAGAATTCTGCTTGTATCTGTGGTTTTAAGTGACCCGTTCTGTTCAAGGTTTGAACACTTCAACATCAAAATACAAAATAATAACTTGTAATATCTTTTGTGAAATAACGAAAAATACGGTAGTTGTACATATTTTGTAGGCACATCATTGTTGTCCCAATTCTTTTGAGATACATAGTGATAAAAGTTTACGTTATATCGTGATAATGAGGTAAGTGCAAACTTTTTTGTGAAAATGTTCCTTTTATCATAATGGGAAGACGCATGAGTCAGTAATTATTTGTAAATCTCATTTTTCAGCTTCCAATTACTTTTATTACCGCCAACCTGAGTATCCTAGAGATTGCGAAGAAGTTTTTGATCAATGTGAAGCGCAAAATTCGAGTGGCATATATTTGATCAAATCAGACGGTTGCGAAGAACCTTTTGAAATATATTGTGATAAAACTGCGGATGAGAGAGGATGGACGGTAAGTGTTTTTTATTTAAAATGCTTGTAAAACTGCGTTTCCCAGTGATTTTTCATTGAGCGTTTAAAAATGTTGTCGTCAACGAGCACTGGTTGTATTTATCGGCTTTAATCTGCAGAAGGAGCCTAAACAAATTTTGCTGGTCATGATGGCAATAAAAAAAATCTTTTCCCCCTCCTAAAAATGATGATTTCTATAATAGGACCTCTATAATTTAATGACTGTAACCTGTTCAATTCTCATGACAACATAGGTAATTCAGCGACAGAGTAACGGCAATGTTGATTTTCGACGAAACTGGGCACAATACAAAAATGGATTTGGCTTTTTAAACAACGATTTTTGGGTTGGAAATGAGAAAATTTCATTTCTGACTAATCAAAGAAATTATGAACTTTGCATTGAGGTGGAGAACGAAGCAGGAAGATCCTTTTACGTTAGCTACGACTTATTTCGTGTTAGCGATGAATGGAGCGACTACATGCTGGTGAGCCTAGGACAATACAGTGGAACGGCAGGTACGTACCATAATTATGAAACATGATAGGTAAGGTATATCTCGGGAATAGGCCTTATTGAATTATTTGTACTAATGTAAAGATTATATTCAAAATTTTGTGTTTATATCAAAATCAACATTTATGACCGTACCATTTTGTCAAAGATTGGATTAAAATGGTTAAACTTGAATGAGCGAACATACTTTGAAACTAAATTAAATTGACTTTAGGCCCAGTGCATTTGTATACATGCAGACCGACGTACTGTTTCCAAAGTCCTCTGGACTTTCTGGCGAAGAGCTGATGGGCGAAAACCAAGCGTTTACTCTCGAAGGAGTTCAGCTCCCCAAAGGAGCTTACTCCCTAATAGACAACATAGATTGAACATGACCAATCTCTCGACCTCCAGACCTCTACATCATGTGTCTGTCATGCGTGGTCCTATTCTAGACTGGCTGAGAAGAACATATTCTAGACATGATCTTAGTCAAAAGGCCGAGAGGCTATCATTTCTGATAACGGACATTTTCATTTTCATTATTACAAGTATTATTTTGCAGGCCGATATAATACCCTATCTGCTATGCGACATTCCAAACATTTCCATTTTAGAGTAGTGCGGTAAACTGTTTGTAGCAAAATGAGCAAGACTCGGAACGAGTAGAAACTATTTCCACATCGGAAATTACACGTTGCAAAATTATGTCATGGTGTCAAAGGCAATTTCAAGAAAAATTTTTTTAATCGACTAATCTTTGCCCTTGCGTCTCTCATGTGGTATACTAATTGCTGGGCTTGTTAGTGTATCGTAAATTTTCGTTATGCGCAATTATTACAGCTTCTTTTATCACCTGGTGGCCGGCTAATATGGTTTATGGTAACTGTACCTGCCAAAAAACTTGTGAAGATCCAGACGGAAGAAGTGGATGTCATGATACGTGTGATGAGTTAGAGATGTGCTTCTGTCCAGAAGGATTCTTTATAAAAGATCAACGGTGTGTACCTGCAGAGGAATGTGCTTGCTTTCAGCTTGGGGAAGGTGTCATCACGGTTAGTTTTAGTTTTTGCTATTTTCATAGCAAATGCTTACAAATCTTACAATGACCACAATACTATAAATGGTTACAATGCTCATGTCTATCCTCTTAACAGATGTGTTATGAAGTCAATGCTTAGTTCCAGTCAGATAGTGTCCTCTGTGTAAACAAGCCTAGAAGCGTGTGCGAAAGAAATATCCAGTTTAGTAAAAGTGTATCTGGCGTATTACACTAAGTATGTATACTACACGCATGACAATATAATGTTCAGAAATTAAACTGTTATAAAGCCCATGCATGTCAATCCAAAAATAAGTTTAATGGTAAAAGCTACGATGAAGCCCTGAACAGAAATGTTACACACACGTATTATCTTCATTGAATACTGTCGTAAATTTGTTGCATTTCAGAGTAGTGGATACTCCTACAATGCAGACTGCTCGAGAAGATGCTCATGTCTGGCAGGAGTGGTGACGTGTGAAGACAACATCATGTGTGACGTCAACGCAGTATGCGAAGAAAGAGACAACATCAGACAATGTTACTGCAATGAAGAATATCTCGTCGATGGGAATACCTGTACAGGTCCAATGACCGATTGTCAGGACATATTCAATGCTGGTTACACTGACAGTGGTGTTTACAATATCAAACCAACAGACTGGCCTGGATTACCATTTGAAGTATATTGCAACATGACCGGCGGAAGAGGTTGGACGGTAAGTATGAAGGGCAGTATTTTCCATATGCATGATAATAATTTCCTTATTTGCGTCACCCTTCAGCCCTTCTCAGATGCAGTAACATCATATGATCCAACCCCTCTGTTTTCAAGTGGTGGATAGTTATGAAGAATACTATTCAGTGTATACAATTAAGGATTTTGAATACAACGATAACAATGGTTTGTGGAAATAGTAAATTTTAGTAGTGTGTAAAAATCAGATCAAACGTTTGTTCGTGTTTATCTCGTATTATTGCCTGTTTTGTTCATGAAGAAACTCCTAGGTTTTTAACTTTCTTTTCATTAACCATATTACACAATTGCAGGTCTTTCAACGACGCGTCGATGGTTCCGAGGATTTTTATCAAAACTGGAATACTTACAGACACGGATTTGGAACTCCTGCCAAAGAGGTTTGGCTCGGAAATGAAAAGTTGTACTTTCTGACCAAACAGAAACCTTACCGGCTACGAATTGATGTAACACTGAATGATGGTACGCTCTATCATCTCGAGTATGACCGGTTCAACGTAGGTGATGAAAACAGTAAACATCGACTCACCCTTGGTACCTTCTCTGGAAACACAGGTTTGTAAATGTTATCTCTAAATGATGAGATTGTGTAAAAGTGACCTTGTAATCGAATTTAAGCTCAAAAGTCATTTGACCAGGAACTTATTAAGAAAATTAATCGTCCTCATTCTAAATACAATGTTAGCGTTATGGTGATCACCAAAGTTTCTAAAAGGTTTCTCACTGTTCGATCCTGAAAGTAATTACCTTATGTGACAAACTTTTGCCAAATTATTTGGCTGGACCAAACATACAATGAGGTTACTGAAAAATTCTCTTTCCAAATTATATAAAACAGTTACATTTTTTACGAAGTCTAACAAGTTATCTTTTTCTGCTGGAAATACCAGATAAATATGTTAAATTTTGTAAAGTAGGAGAAGGTATGAATTTGTCCAACCGCTTTCAAATTTTGCCGATGTAATATATATATATATATATGTATATATATTATATTCGAATTGCGTGGACCAGTTATTTAATTTTCAAAACAAAAGATAACGTCACAAAAGCGTTAGATACATAAAGTATCAAGAAGAGTCGCATTTTGACATGTCGAAGAAGCTTTTCCAGCAAAGCAAGTATATACAATCTGAAATTTAGGTGCACTATACGTCTTTTATTTGTGCAATTTATCACTAAGATCATTAATGTGGTGAATATTTTCATATAGACATGTAAAAGCAACGCAGTGCCATAGCCGGTTAAGAATGTACTTTGATGGTACATTTTACACCTTTTTGGCCAGGGTCATTATATGTTAACACCTAATTTCAACTTAAACTACGATCTCAGCTTAAGTGAAAAAAAAACGTTACCATAATATTTTGATGTTATGTTAATCATTGATTTATAACTATGTAAGCAAAAAAGCTTTAAGTGAACATTCAGAGAAGAAACAAGAAACGTTCCCAGAGAAATAATCTGTTTCTTCACTTGAAGGGTGTCGTGATCTCCTTCATCCTGAATATGCTACCTCGAAATCGGAAAAAATACTCCCCACAAAAGATTTAGTCAGTAGAGTTGACAGATGAATCATAAAAATAAAAAAAAAAATACTCCAAAATGGCAATTCTCTGAAACTTAGACTAATAAATGTTAACCTCCTTCAAATCTGTTTGAGCATTTCCACTTAAAGTGAATGGTGCCACTATGCCATAGCGGTACGGTGGCAATTGATTCCTTTCGTAAATGAGGATGATCTTACTTGCTGCAAAAACATTCTTCAGTGGCACATCTTGAAAACTCGAGTAGTTCTTTAGACAAAAGAGTCAACCTACACAGTATTTGAAATAGTTAATGAAGTGACTTGCACTTCTATTAGCAAGTATGTACCGCATAACTGAAAGGAAAAATATACAGTATCTAAATAAATCTGTTTACTTTGATTAACCGTGTTAAACGTCACTTTATTCTTGTCACGTTCACTTTTGGATGTTCGAAAGCAAATTACTCAAAATAGTTACTCTTGATATCTGAGACAATTATCCTGTAAACTCCAGTTAGGAAATTCATAGTAATGCTCGCCTTCAAAAATATCACCACCTTAACATTTGTTTCAAATGTTGTTCCCTTCACAGGCTGCGACTACATGAATAATCACAGAAGTAAGCCTTCCTCTACTTTTGACCGCGACAACGATGAGCATACTACTAATAACTGCGCCGTTAATTATCATGGTGGATGGTGGTATAATGATTGCTTTCAAGCCAATCTAAACGGACATTACGTCAGTACCAAGTGCTTATTCCATGGTTATGAGAATCGCTACAGTTGTCAACTTCAGTATGTTCAGATGAAAATACGACCAGTTTAGTTAAGTCAATAATACGGACTATCAGACCCTATTTGATGTCAAGGTACATGTCATTATAAAGCTGTAAAAATCTGAAAACTGAAAAGTCAAGTTTCACATCTTTTAACAAGCAATTATATTTCCAAATTAGTTTGTATTCTACAAAATCTTCATAAATTTGTTTCGGTTTTATTTCGTTGCTCGTGACAAAGGGATATGCAAGATGCAGACATTTTAAGACGGGAAATTCCTGACAGGAAATATTTATCATGCTAAGTGATATTTAAGTTATCGTATCAATATCTCCAAAGATATGGAAACAAAGAGAGACAATTAATATAAATAAACTTAATAACTATTTTTTGTAAGAGTACTAGCCTGCCACTAGTTATCCATGTTGTAACCAAGTAAAGAGTCATAGGTTGTATGGAGAGCAATCAACAATCACCATAAAGTGTGGCGATGTATATGATACGCTTTACCTTACGCTGATTGCATTTATAAATTTAGAATTTGTACAAGCAATACAGACAACACCTAGCCTTTCTTGTACCCTAAGGCTATATGTATTGAATTATCAAGCATGTTAACTGCAAGCAAAACAACAAAACAATCATATATCTGTAAAATACTTCTGTGCATAGACTGTGCTCATCCCCTACCTCCATAGGCTATGTCTCTAGTGTCAGTGTCCTTTATGAGTGACCAATTTAGAAGACCAGAACACCGAAAAGCTAAGTAACTTCTTGACATTGAAAACACTTGAGTATTCTGAATCTCAAATTCACACAATTAGATATGAGTTATGCCTTCTGAAACTCACGCAGCCTATCCCCCACTGCAGGTAAAATCTCAAAGCTGTTCCCAACTTTACACGAGATCCCTTCTGCTGCAAGTCGAAGGGCGAAAAACCAGACTTTACCCTTGATGGGGTTCTCAGCAAAGCAGCTACACATGATCTTAGCCAAAATGCCGAAAGCACGGGAAAGTTTGCCTCTTCGAGTCCTGCAAATCGTCAGGCTGGCAAACATTTTCAAAAGTCCCTTCGGCTGGACGCCGAGAGGCTGAGACCAAACGTTACCCCAGAAATTGTTCTGCTCCCAAAGAAGCACTTCTCCAGAGAGGATACTGAGGACTAATTGACCAACCTGTTGACCTTCAGACCTTCAAATCATGGGTCTGTCATGCGTAATTCCATTACAAGGGAAATGTAGTCAACCTAATTGGGTTCAAGTTGAGTGAGTATACCACGTCATCCTAAGTCATTGAATGGCTCTTCTAAATCATGTGACAATATTTTCTAACTGACGTATTAAATTCATGGAGAATGATTTCCTGCTTCACCCTTTGTTAGTAATATTTATGTTAAAGGCCATGTTCAGAGGTAGTACTGGGGCAAGTAAGAGGAAATTTGCAGGAGTTCGCTGATTTTTCAGAACGATTTTGGGACTACTGTTTATTCCATTTAAAACTTCAGTGGCATTTCTGTTTCCAAAAGTCCTTTAGACTGGATGCCGAATTGGCCAGTACCAAACTTACTGCTAAGGGATTTCTGCTTCCCTAAGAAGCTACCTCCCCAGAAAGGGCACCTAGGCTAAACCTAGGCGAGAAGTAAGAACTCGACTTGACGGCTCAACAAAGTCACTGTTTCTAATCATGGAGGTATTACGTAATAGTAATCTGGTAATAGTAGTTGTTGAGCCGTGAAGTCGAGTTCTTTCTTCTCGCCTGTACCCGCCTCTAAGCATGTTAAAAGCACAATGCCTCTCTTATCGCTTTTAGCCTTTCAGAACTAAAATCATGTGTAGTTTGTATTCTTTTCAGTCAGCCTAGAATGGAGATACGCATTACAGATCCATTATGTATGGGAATGGAGGTCTACGTCTGTTCAGCCTAATAGCCGTAATAGCTTAATAGCCGTAATAGCTCCATGGTCTAATATAAGGGTCACGGTTATTCACCAAAGTGATACTGTAATAATTTTCACTGCCATTTCTTCAAACTCACCTTGAACAGCCTTATTTAGCCCGAGGCAGTGTGAATAATTATAAACTCCAGAATATATTTGATAAGCCTGTCGAATGTGAACATTGATTTCAAAAATATTTCCTTCTTGAAATTCAGATCTCGCTACTTCCTCTTATGCTCCGCCTCCCATAGACTTATCTATTCTTTGTTTTGGTAACAAACAAATTCAAATGGTGCTTTGTCTACTTCAACTGTAAAGTTTACTCATTAGTATGAAGACCACTCTTCAAAAAGATGTGGAACTAAAACCAGAGAGCTCAAAGGCACACTGGTTCCTTGCCGAAATGTGGTGCTTTATTACACTGAGGTTCATCCCTCAAATTTATAATCCTTGACTAAATCATTTTTAAAGATGGTTTTTACAATTTGACCCCTGCTGACCGCACATGACCTTTGAATCCCACCAAAAAGATGAAAAAAGAACTAACATGTCTTAGAAGGGATTCGAACTCGGGTCGTTTGTAGAAACCGAGCACTAATCCAGTACGCCATCAAAGACTCGTTAGGCATAAAGTATTTCTACTAAAGATATAGTCACAGCATCCTTTACACATCTTCGTAATTAGGTAATTTACATTAGAATTATTACTGTTACAGTAAGGCTTGTCAAAAAATAGGTTTTGTTCTCTACAACTTAATCTCTATAATAAGTGAAAAATTCAGCGCTTACTTTTCTTTGGTCACGAAACGCTGGAGGTACCGCCCATTATGTTTATAGAGTTTACGAGGTTTTCGTAGTTTCACCTCTGATGACCCCATATGACCTTCGACCTCCAATACACCCATAGGGTTCCCTCTCTCTTAAAGTAACACATGTATACTCTTAAGTTTGAAAATGATCCATCATGCCTGTCTTGATATATCGTGCCGTTCAAACTTTTCTAATTTTTGACCTCTGATGACCTCAAATGACCTCTGTTATCCACTGAAAACAATAGCCATTTTACTCTTAATATGATAAATTTTATATACCAAGTACGAAGATTGTCCATCATTGAGATATTGTTTACAATATATGTTTTAAGAGTTTCTCGTTTTCTCTTCGGATGACTTCACATAAGCTTTGACCCTTTCCAAAATCAGTAGGTTCAGTTTCTGATTGTAACGCATCTACTTGCCAAGTATGTAAGGCATTCATGCTTATACTCTGTGGGTACGAGGTCCAACCCTGTCTATTTCGCATGCAAAAAGGATCTGTAGGGATCCTCCTCTGGGACACATGTAGATGAAATATATCCGTTTGAATGGCCAAGACATGGAGTCTCATTTACACTAGAAAATAGATATTTCGCATAATAAGTAATTCGCTTCAAGGGATCCGACAAAGAACTTGGCATGGTCCGTGGTGTCGGAAAAGTGAGTTCTCTACTCACAATATTTACCTCCTATATGGACTTCGCACGGTCCAGTGGGTTTACTAAGCTTGCTACGCAACAAAGTTCTGGAGAGCAAACAAACACATGCATGTTCTCTTAAACACCGAAAGCTAGGTTCATACTTCTCCGCCGACCTCTTTCGCCGCACATTCGCCGAGTGTAGTCGGCGCAGAGTTTGGTAAACATTCATACTTACCCGCTTTAGCGTGTAGTTAAACGGACACTTTTCACACCCGCCCACCCGCGATTCAATTCACAATTGCAGACCAGTCGCTAAACCATTCTGCACAAATAGACCGAAGATGGATCCGATGCATGAGGATGTTTCTATCCCACGTTTGGAAGATTCGCAATGGGGAGAGAAAGCAACAAGGCGGTGGCACGTAATGCCACTAAATATTTCCCTGATGTACACGGAGGCGAATTTCCCTCTACCATGGCTGATACGCCCAGGCGCCAAAATGACTCTATTCACTTCAGACAGTTTCAAATGAGCTCAACCGGATTTGAACAGCTTTACCAGCATCCCTCCGTTGTTCCTTCATCAAAGCAAGTCCGTAGCCAAGCTGGGGGGGGGGGGGGGTTATAGGACCCTCAGAAAATTGAAAAGTAATATTCCCTTAATGCATTTTAGTATGTCTCCCACCCCCAAAATTTCTCCCCTCGGTAGCTTTTGCGTCCCCTTAAGTGCCGTTATCTGGCTATGGACCTCCATCAACTATGCTGTGGGGGATACAATAACGCAGGGGGTAAACATCCTGGAAGGCAGATTCGAAGGAGCATGCTTTAAGAGGAGCCAGTTGGCACGTAGTGTACCGGGGATTTTTTTTTAAATTTAGTCATATCAATTTTCACCTAATTAACATCTCATGCTGTAGACAAAATGGTCAGAGAAAGTTTACGCAGTTAGATTACTCTGTAGGTATCGTCTGGGAAAACAGGTGTCATTCATTGTTTTGCCCATTTAAGTGAGGGTAGATACATTTAGCTGCATACGATTTAACGGAAAATGTTGTAGCAGTATATTCAGCATATATGACTTGTGAAAGATCATTAGCGTACACAGGAATTTGTCTGTGAGGGAAGGGGGACTGGAGCAGGGCCTGATTTACGAAAATTAAACGCGTAAACCTATTTCAGTGGCTGGGCGTGTATATACATACCATACATGTTCAACAATTTTAGGCTAAAATCCAGACTGATGTATCATTGCAGTGGCGAATTGCAGGATTTGCCTGAGAAGAGTCGTTGGAGATTTAAGATTGTCAAGAGCTACTGATGCAGGGTAATAGCCTGAGGGATTTTTTTTTCATTTTTTCAGAAAATTTTTTAGAAAAAAACCAACAAGGTGGAATTTGGTGCATTTTAGCTCTTGGAATTAATCTGTAGAACCGAATTGAAAGTATCAAAAATGACTAAAACTAAGCTGTACTTAGCCATTAAGCGTTTGGGACGATTTTATTTAAGAAAAAATGTCCTTGCTTAGATGTCATGTTGAGTAAAGTGGTGCAAAACAAAGTGTGACGGCGGAAGGACTAAGATTTGTCGGAAAGAAATGGGTGGGGTAGACTCTCGGACTAATTGACATAAAAATTCAGGGGTGGATCTAGGTTTTGGACAAAGAGGGACACCTATGTAATTTCGGATAGTAATGGAGAACAGTACGTAAGCGGAGCGCCACCGGTGGTTGGTGCGAAGCGCTTGAGAACATTTTGGATGTAAACATCTCCTGTATCACCAGAATTGGCATTTCCCAGGCACTATTTGCCTGAGTATGCAACGACATCACAGGCATGTGTATTACTGATTTTTTTCAATTTTTTTTTCTCGGTAGGCCAATAAGGGGTTCATGTGTCCCCATGGTTGCGCGTCTAGCTCTATTAACTCGTGCAGCTCACTGCGCGAGAAGCTTGAGAAACTTTTCTGTCTTATTGTTTGTTTATAAAAGACATTTGAGCTTCATCGGGGAAGTTTATACCCATGAGGACTACAAGTTGACGATAAGGATAATTCATAAAGGATACAAATACTGCATTTTCTTCATTATCTAATTTTGCAAACAACGTGTCTGAAAACTGAGACCACGGCATTCTGAATGTAGCCATGGTTTTCGCCATTTTAAACGATGTCCAGCAGCGATAGCCATTCTCAACCAATTGAATCTCATAGGTGGTGGAATTGCAGGTGTTTTGTGAACACAATATTCTTGACTTTCAGGCTATTCCGCCACACTAAGTTCATTCTTTTCCCCGACGGAGGGGGTGTCTTGACGGTGTCTTACCCCCGCAGGGCGCCTGAAATTCCAACTACCAAATAAGTGATATCTGGCCTAAACAGTGTTAAAGCCAGCCCCTATCTGACAAGCAAATTCTACGCGGGTGTCAATTTTGACAAATCAGCCTCACCAGAATAATTTTGCCAGTTCCTTGTTGCCAGCATATTATATTTGTCTGCTTTCATTGCGACAGGTTTTCCGAATTCACAAGCCTTCATTTTAACCTTCGAGCCCCACTAGCCTACTTTCATCTCGAAGTTCAGAAAGTAGACTGATTCCGTGCATAACGCAATGCGCTATAAGTACAAACTTGTAGAAAAGATACATCGATCGTTGGTCGATGTTTGTCATTAGCAAGGAAGGTGACGCAAACTGAAAAGGTGCTAACATGGTAGGCTTTGGGATAAATTGACAAACGACGTTTGAAGTCTGAAGCTCATGTAAAGTAAGTGCGGTGAGCTCGAGGTGCAGTTTCGGTAAATCAAAAAATATTTTTATATGAAGTAAGACATTTTTCGACAAGGTCTTTGGTTTCTCATTTGTGCAGAAATCCACCAAATATTGCACCATTTGCGATCTAGGACCTTTCAAATTCCAAAAATTTCCCAATTAGCTAAACACTGGGCTGGAGTGAAAACGGGAATTCCGCCAGATTCATTCATTTTTGTGAAAATATGGATATTCCGAGCTCTACAATAATGTTCGTCTGTTTTTCTTTCGGTTTCATTCGTTTAATTTTCTGACAGTATATTTAGTGTCCGAAAATTTTAGCGATGAAGTTTTCCCCAACTTCCTCGATGAAACTAAAAGTTAACTAATTTATGAGCAATCTGAGAACAGCTCCCTAACCCCTTCATATTTGTCTCTCTTCACACCCTCCCAACAATGCACAACATTTGGGGGCTCTTGTGTGAGGATATTTAAATTTAAGCTGGACGGTGTCTTCCAATGACCCTGAAACATTTGATAACCTAGTTTGTGGGGCCCTCTTAGTGTGGGGCCGGCCCCTGGGCACGTGCCCCGCTAGCCTATGCTCAAATCCGGCCCTGGACTGGAGGGGGAAAAACCGTCCGTGTGTTATACTTGCTTGATATAGGCTATCATCCCTATAAAATCGAAGGTACAAAGAGAATGGTGAAGAGGAGCGAAGGCGATGGGGTGGCAGAGAGCGACAGTGGGGATTTAGCATGGGTATTTAAAAATGATAGATACCATAATTCCTTACCATAGGATTTTTAGTGCAATAAACATGCTTCTTGCGCTGACTTTAGTTTAAAAGTAGCACTCCATACTTATTGACAGTTTGGTGGCTAAGTAAGTAAATGTCTAACGCCTTCCCTTGGGGTAGGGCACTAAGATTGGTAGCCCACTCAGACTCGTCCTAACCTTGACTACGAGAATATCGTTCGAATCTTTGCAGATACTTATCTAAATCACCAGTTTTCTCATTAAATGAGGGCAGTTTAAGAGCATGATTTTGCAGTAAAACTTTTACTTTTTTCACCCTCATCCACACTAAGATGCTCTCCTATCCCGCTCTGTCTTCACTCTTTCTAACTGCAATTGCATCTCTATAATTTGCTTTTGCTCAGCTTTCACATCCCTCTCATGGGCTCTTCTGTCTCTTTCAAGCCTCTCTTGTTCCACTTTTGAATCATTCACAAATTGCATTAAATCTTGCCCACTCAAGCCAAGGTTTGCACCCACAGATACCAATTTTACAAGATCCATAACTCTTCCCTCCCTCGAAGAATCACCTGCTCATCCAGACAACCCCACCAAAAGAATGAAATGTACAAGATACAACATGCAATACAGTTTTGAATACATATGGAACACAAAAAAGATGAATACTCTTGAAAACAGTTCACTCTCGTACAGCACTACAGGCTTTACGGTGCTTGACTAATGAATTTAGTTCCTCTATGGGTGTGGTCGTCCTGGCAGAGTCGCCATAAATGTCACGATCGTCCCTTCAATGTGGTAGTGGTGACGTCACGTCAAGTACAGCAATAATAAGAGAATTTTTGTCCATTTTGTTTAAAATATGCTGTACTCTTATGTCCTTACTACGTCTCTGCTTTGAATACATGTGAGACCATATTAAAAGAAGGAAAAAAGAAAAGGCAAAATAAAATGATAAGTTCGTACTCTAATCTGGTTTTGACGTTCTAACAAGCCTAATTTGATTTTTTTAGGGGGGACTGTAACGACTTGCCTGAAAAATGCAAATCATAAATAATCATGTACATATGCATCGGTTATTTAGCCTACATAGCAATGATCTTGGTTCCCGGATAAACTCCCAACCCGACAATTCCAACCCGTACAATTGCCAACCCTGATAACTCCCACCCGGAAAATTCCCACCGGACAATTGCCATCCGGGACAATTGCCAGCCCGGACAAGTGCCACCGTGACCCGGAAAATTCCCACCCGGGAAATTGCCAGCTCGGAAAATTCCCACTCCGGCAAACTGCCACCCGGACAATTCCCACCCAGACAATTGGCAACCCGAACAATTATCACTCGGACAAGCAATATGTTATACGGGAAAAACGATACAGTATTGGTGGTAGTTGGTGGGGAAAGTGAACATCGAGAGGGGTAGTGAGGGTTTTAGAATGGTAAGTAGTGTCCTACAGGAAGTAATAACGAGACATTTCCACCAAAGTTTCCCTAAGCACTGCAGTATAGCATTACTATGAGATATAAATTTATATGATGCTCATGTGAAGCACGCCGAAAAACTTATCGAGTTGCGATTCCCTGAACATGGAGAGGGTTTGGAATTTTGTTTGCAAGGACCATGATGCATTAAAGGACGT
>WURT03013018.1:0-16266 GCA_009936505.3 Holothuria glaberrima | reverse complement strand
AAAGGAGTGATATGAAAGACGAGTGACGGAATGTACAGGTCTTGAAATGGATCATAGGAGAACGAGACTACTTTAAGTGGGAGTGTATGGGTAGCAAACCTTTTAGTGGAATGTTAGTTATTTTGTTATCACAATTTTGCTGGTAAGAAAATGTTTTATCCTTGGAAAAGTGCGAGTTTTCTCCCTAAAGGTTTACTAGATCCAAGGTTCAGTAAAACGGAGACCCCAGTGGACCTTTCTTTATAATATAAACCTTAAAGCTTATCCTATTCCTACCCCAAGGTAATCCTAATGCTTATTCTGACCATAGTTCTTTATAAATACCTCTACTTTTTAAACGTAGCGTTAACTCAAAATAAAATTAAGATCAAGGGATATTCGTCGTAGTGAAACTTCGATCTTTTGAACATTCAATCTAATAAACCAGCTAAGCAGGAATTCCTCCAGCATATTCTGCAACTGTTTAATGTTTTGTAACTACTAAAGATGCATCTTATGCTACATCGTAATACAATGCTATAACATACGTAAAAGACCAGCAATGTCAGAACGATTTGTAACTTATGTCAAGAACATGAACACAATAACGTATATGTAAGGTCTTGTTCCGGCCATAAAATATTCTTTCGCCACTGGTAACTTAATAAGTCAAAAGGTTTTGCCATTTTCATAAATATTAATAGGCAAGGGGGTGTGCTGCTTGTGAACATGTTACAAATCTTACAAGTATGCATTCAAGTACAAATTAATTCCCATTTGGCTTTTAGAGTCATTAATGGTTAAAGGATTTGATATTAAAAGCTTAGGGAACAATCATGATATTATTGTAGGTTTCTCAAACAATCTGCATGGAAAATTTTATCATCCTTTGGCCACCCCATCTTCCCAAAACTTCCTCCTGGGCATGTTTCCGTGATCGCGTGATCCATCTTTTTACCTCAGACAAATTTTATTTTCTGGTAGATGTTATCTAGGACTAATTTTCATGGGTGGGAGCTAAAGCTGGTTTTAACAGTACTCCGGTCAATAATGCTCCAGGATCGACTCAGCAACTTTGCAATCACATGTATTTAATGTAAAGAGTCCAGAAAGCTGAACATGGACAACATCATTGACAAGTTCTTGAGGGCCAGACCTGGACGTTTTGGTTGTCTGTATGATTTGGAATGAACACCGAACTACATTTATTCGAGTCGATAGATCGCCGTAGGCCTTTATGAATTCCTTGCTAAATACTTGTTGACAATGAAGGTGCTGTCCATATTCAGCCTTCAGAATCAAACAAGTATTTCAGTCTTTATGATTCAAGCATGCTGTTGAGGATTCAAGTTTAACTCGGGAGTTAAAAGCTGTAACTAGTTTTGAGCTGGGTATTTCTTGCTTCTATACTTTAATCATTAATGCAAAAATGTTATTTTCTCGCAAGAGAATGACACCGCCAACTGGACCTTAGATAAGAGTCTTACTGAGTTCCAACATGGGATGATCGAACAAACAGGTAGTCCGGGCCCAGGGCTCGGGGGGCGCACGTCGAGTCACTTGAACCCCCTAAAAACAAAATTGTGACGTCACTGATTAAAATGTGCCGATATGAAGGTGCTAAGTTACGTAGTGGGTATGGTTTTTCGCACAATTAAACACGTACACTGATATCGCTGTAGAGAATACGGAGGCAGCAAACGTGAGGCTCGTATTATTACAAGTACTGTAACTCACATCTTGAGGGGGCTGCGAATGACACTGGCAGTATCGTACTGTACACACGGTGGCCGTGATCACTTATATAATGTAGCATACTTTTAAGTATGCATCTCACGCGATGACTGTAATGTTATATTCCTGTAAGTAAAGACAGTAAACACGATGGCGGTACACAACAAAAACGTCCGGATCAGAGGGGTTGCTATCCGGAATCCTGACTATTCACTTGATCAGATTTGGATAAAAATGATCCGGATTGGATTATTTCCATCCAAAATTGATGAAGTAAGGATCGGAAATTCCGGGTTGGTGCATCTGGGACTCGGATTAGGTCAAATTTTATCCGGATGTTTTAAAAGGATAGGGACCAATCTTATGGAGTTCAAATATTATCGGTATTATTGCAACATAAAAAGAACTAATTTTTTTCTCTAAAAACAGTGTTTACGTCTGTCTAATAATTAAAAAAAGCCCTGGCAGTAAGCGGTACTCTTGTAAGGATACGTACAACTGGAAGCTTTTTGAAGGAGATAGGTTGCCCGAAACTTGTTCTCTAACGCCACCTACAGTGAAGCAAATCTCCTTAAATCTTTCATCGGAATATTTCATGGTAATGCTCAAAATAAATATAACATATGTAAGGTAGACCAAAAGCTGCATGAATTTATTAACTCAGGTACAAAAATGTAACTTCAAGCGAAGCATATACTACGTAAACTGTAGCCCACTACATTTTTCCGTTTGAAGTTGATTGTCCATTACACGTTCTAATACAGGTATACTCATATGACATAAAAGCGTATCATTCAAGCTAACTAAATTTTTTATTTTTCATATACACTGCGTATGCATGACATGCATAGTCTGCTAAAACGTGTCCGGAGAGTGAGGAAAAAATAACTTTTCCTCAGTCATCAATTGAAGATTACTTCCCTTAATAATTACTTTTGCCGGCGAAACTTAGTTAGCGCTTGGCGCATTACAGCAAGGGCTTTTGAAAACGTTTTTGGTTGTTATCCCATCTTAGCATTATATTACGAAGGGCAAATAATGACTAAAAATTTAATACCTTCATCATTCTTAATACTTGTAGCTTTCTTGGTACCTATGCTGTAGCATAATAAATTCATCCTTTTTCTTGATATCAAAAATCATTGCAAGACAAGGTTATTAGTAAACTTACAGAAAACAAGATGAACGCAGTGAGGGAGTAAAATAAGCCTGATGAGTATCATAATCTGTAGTATTATTTATTGTCTTTAAATAGATAAGATGATAATGGTATCTGTCTAGTTTCAATGACTGTTCCATGAGTCAAGTAACATCTACGTTTAATCCATGTTTCTTAAAACTTCACAGCCGATATCCTAACTTTTTACTATCTTCAGAATCGTGGTATATCTGTATTGTTGTGAAAACCATTTCAACCAGAAAGTTTATGCTAAGAAAGATATGTGTTTAAACGCGCCGTCAGTGCCAGAGCAAAAAATAAATGTCTAAAACGCATACAATATCTAAAACTTACTTATAGTTTTTTCTCCCTATCAAAAAACGGATTTTCACAATGAAGGATTTCATGTGATTTGCTTTGGTAGTGAGCCATGTTACTCATCATGCCTGAGATTGTTTCAGTGTTCTAGAATACTTGCCACTGAATATTAAACATGTAAAAGGATCATGTCCCACGCACGTCCTGTGTTTTGAAACCTGGAGGGAGAACTGGTTTATTGCACCAAAGAAATGCAGCAACTGTTTACACTCTTTAAAAGAAGGGTGCAAGCAAAAATTTACTTTTCATATATGAAAGAGGAACTAAATCTATGCATTTTGGTGAAACTTTCATTCAAATCGGACATGTATTACTCGAGATATCAGCAAAAGAAGTTACTGCATTTGTGACTCAAAGTGAGCTTGAGGCAAATGGGAGGTATATCACTAGACAGCTCCCTGATATCACTTCCTCACATTGATAAGGAATGCTTTGTTTCCTTTGTGTTTTCAGTTTGTTGTGCTGACCTTGAAGTTAATAGGGATAGGACCATCCCATGTGGAAAGTGAAGTTTGTAATTTTGCCATGCCTCTCATGCAATCACATTCCGATAACATTCGATTGTTGAGGAGAAAATTGGTTGTAAAGTTTAAAGAAAAACAAAGGACTGCGATTAATGTGAGACTATGACATCATATGTGCTTCCTTCAAGTTCACTTCCTGTTGAAAATGTGACAACTTGATTTGCTGGTATCTTGAGAACAACACGTCGGATTTCAACGGGAATTTCACTAGATTGCTTAGAATAAGTACCCCTCTAATATTTCAAAACTTGATTTGAGCTTAGACCCTTCTTTTAAAGGTCAATTCTGTTCTCATCTTCTGCCCTCTTTAGACCACATGCCATGACAGCAACTGGACTCAAAATGCCGTCAGGTGCTTTAGAAATACTAGGGACCGGAAACACAGACACTTAAGTTCCTACCTTAAATTCCCACGATTTTAAAATCAAGGCAAAGAATTACTCACTTTCAATAATAGAGCCAATAACCAAACTTTAAGAATTCACCTAATTAAAAGAATCAACATAACATTCTTAGGTCAGACTTGGAGTGTTTTAGACTATATTTGCCAATGCAAGTTTAGGGGACCATTCAAACAAGGAACATTGTCTGTTCTTTACGTGACAAATCTTACTATTGCTTGTCCTTCATTGAAGGTTGAAGGTCTGTCTCAAATCCAGCAGGTTGGTAGAATTCTTACAACATTTACACATATGCTAGAATGGTCAATTTGGGCACATCAAGTTTTCCGACAAACGAAGGGGTATTTACACCGTGATGTACTGAGGGACATTTTAACAAAGTGACAACCAGGCTGTTTTTCACAAAATGACAACATATTAGATAAGACAAGTAAGAGGTATAGTTATTTCATCTAAACACCGATGGAGCCAAGTCCAATTTGGACATTTTAGTTACCTTTCATACGGAAATATTCTCATTTATCAGAACAGAAATGTTAAATACGTGTGGGCATTTTTTTCCAAGAGGCTTCATTGCTATAAGGAGAAACCCCTCCTTGGTAAAGCAAATAATGATGATGGCGCTGCTACACCACCTGCTCAGTCCAGCACATTCACGCGCTGTTTTGACTTGCATGACATATGTTGCTTGTTCCCGGCATCGTTATCATATTCACCTTTATTCTCACCATCTTATGCACGGCGCTTCTCTCTACAGGAATTCTTGGCGTAAACAATTTCTTTTTAATGCATAAATACAGCCCTGTATCCCCTGAAATAAACAGTTTCAATCTGCATGGTATTCTGCAATTGTACCAGAATGTGAAGGTACGCATGAACCACGATCAATATGATGAGGGGTCTAAAATGATCATTAACCCTTGCATAATGGGGTAATCATCGACTGTGGGGTCCCCTCGAGTGCACATCTAGCCTAGCATTACACATCACAATCTTGAAATGATAGGCTTCTTAATTGCCCATTCGACAGTCACTCCATTATTCTATAAATGTACCATGCATTCAATTTATTCAGTATATGCTGCAGGCCTAGCTAGCCAAGGGAAGGGGAAAAAGCCTGTAATCTTGACTAGGCCTTCATTTTCGGAGTAACAGGTACTGTACATACGGTCATGCCACTATAGCGAAGCATATTACCAATGAAAGTAGTATTAATTGGCCAAGAGGGGGCTTCGGTATAGGCCTAACATTACTGCTGCTTGACCCACTAAGATTGACCCAGGGTGGCAGGGCCTAGGTACATCTTATGAACTACGACATCTCATGCCAGGGAAGGGGGGTTTTTGCATGAGTTCTGTAGCCGAGTTTAAACTGCTTTGTTATGTTGAAGTAGTCCTAGCACAGCTTACAAATCAGCTTTAGCCTTTAGCTTTAGGCCTATGTTAACGGTTCAACACCAAGAAGATAGGCCTAGCCTTACTTGAAATTATTTTTATCAGTTCTGGTTCAAATCAGTGTAAGTGTAACGTCACGTAGCCTACGTACGGTCCCTTGCCTTAGTCACTTCCATATAGCAATAATGATCGCGTGTGACACTTACGTTGGCACTGTTTTGCCCAAGTAATTGGGCCTAAGCTTGCATATACTTCAAACAAAACCTTTTATCTAAAAGTACATTCAGCCTACGCCTAATCTCAATTTTTTCCATAAATGTAACTTCTTGTATTCGGTTCAAGCCTTTTACAGTGCATTCTTCATTGATTTTACATTTATGTGTTCCTCATTGCCCTACAAAAGCAACTTAATTGCCCTTCTTTTCGGTGAATCTTGAGTATTCAGACCTTCTTTTACGTTTGTTTACGTTATTATTCGCTAACTCGGACACTCTATCTTGGAAAAACTATCAATATTTATGATTATTTCTCTTTGAGAAAAAAAGGGACACTGAAAAATATAGGCATATTTAAATAGGAGCAGTCTGTAAAGTACTGTAAATAGTGCAGACACACTGGCAGAAAACTTCCTATGCGGTTGATATAGCACACTGCACTTTAAACACAACAAGTTGAACGTGTTTAGGGAAAAGTCAGGAGTAGGGGTAACAAAAAGTTCCACGATTACCGAAAACAGGTATAATTGGCAATAAAACACTCTTTAATGCTAAAATAGCATTTTGAAAACGTGATTGGACATTTACTTTGGACTATTTCTGTTGAAACTTTAAATATAGTGGTTTTTTTTTCTGAAGGATGAATGATCATGGAATGAGAAAACGGTTAGTCATTAATTATTCATAAGGTATTTAAAACCGCGCACGCGCATAACTGGAATATGGCTGTGAACATACATGCCTAGTACAGTAGCGTAACTAACTGTGCCAACAACGACGTAACGTCTTGGTAAGCGCTCACATACGTTTTTTTCGCTTTTGTTTTCAAAGTGGGCTGGGCCTTGCCTGTTTTGGGGAATTAACATGGTCGTATTCCGGTATATATGGAGGTAGTTTAGTCCGGAACACATTCATTTTATTTCAAGCTCTGTCCAAAGATAATTTACTAAGAAACTTACTTTGGCCGTGTCATACCCACTGCACGAAACACGTTCATACATGTAATTGGCGTCAATCGGGGACACGCGTTTTCAACAGTGAAACTGTGGAAAACCCCACTTGGAGTGTAACCACACTTGACGAGGGAAAAAAAGCTCATGTCAGCGATTTTTGAAAACTCCAAAAGTGCTCAAACTTACTACGACACATCTTTGAAAGGTGCAAAATCCATTTTCATGGCAGATTTTGCATTTTGTAATTGGGAATATCCCCACTTGTAGGTGTATCCACACTTGCCTGAGGAGAAAAACGTTCGTGTCCCTGGTTCACACCAATTACATACGACATATGAACAGCTAGATGAAGCTATTGTTATAGGGTGTGACCACAAATTTGACAGAAAATTGTTTGTGTGTTTCTATTTAAAATGACCTCTTGGAAAATGAGTGTTTGAATACAGGTTATTGTAAGCTTTTCAGGGAGCAAATAAATAACTGAGTAAAGAATCGTATTTAATGTATGACGTTATACACTTACTGATTAACTAATCACTGATTAACCAGACTCCAGCTGAGTCATACAAAGATCAACTAGCCGTCGTAATAGAGAAATTAACGAATGATTTTAAAATTTCCTTCGTAAACTTGCACTTCTTTAACCTCCTTTTATGTCTATTGACTATTCTGATTATCTACACAATGTATCTCGAAGTATTAAATTTTCCTATGCAAGTAAACATTTTTCTTGTCAGAAGACTTCTACCAAGAAATTTAAATGAAAACTCCTGCTTTTCATTTCCGATAAACTGATAAATGGGATGGCTGTCGTTTCACAACTCATGTTCACCTTGACAACTGCTTTTTTAACGAATAAATTTCTCTTTATTTGAAATTTAAGTTTTCTTATCTCCTTTTATGTTTGCCGCTGCTGTGAAAGATGCTATTTCCTGTTACGGCTTATTATTTTATCATGAATTTATTCTGAGTAGAACTACAATTACAAAAATATACATATTGACATCAAGATTGTGGCCACACCTTCATGTAAGGGCTTCATCGTCTTCAATACTTAACATTTAAAGTGTCTGTTTATTGAAAAATCTGCAGAAACTCTACCAAGGTGAAGTCATTGTCTTCGAAATTCTGGCCATAAACTTCCCTTCAACAAGATATCAAAGTATTTACTTGGAAAGTTACACTTCAATCTAATCGTCTTTTCTTGGACTCTCTGAAACAGCTGACAAAGACTTTGATATCAATTCTTCTCTTACCTTCGCCTACTTGTTGGATATTTATCACAATTTTAACTTTTGAATTTTATTGTTGGAACCTTGTTTGGCAACTGTCACTAGCAGACGTGGCTCAAACTATTCACCACCTGGGATGATAGCCATCGTTCGTCGACTGGATGCCATTGTTGAGAAGTACAACAAATCGAAATTCATCGAATGTGGAGCTTTTAAAAAGTATCGTATGAAGACTTACTAAATCATTCGATATGTAAGTAAATTAATCAAAAAGTGTCAATGTCAAATCTTGGAGAATTAAATATACACTACGTACCCGTAAGCCCATCTTTGGAGGTAAATGGAGTAGTCTTTTAAATGTCACATTTGATAATTTGCTTCATGAATCTCGTTTTATATCACTACCTTCAACATCGGATCAGCGATAGACCTTCACTGCTCAATACGAATAATGAAAATTGGGCTTTGAAATGACCATGGAGGTTTTCATGGAATTGACTTTTGGGATTTAATAAAAGAATAATCTATCGTAATTATTTCAAATGCTCCTAGAAGAGGTGTTTTGACATCAATGCTTTCATTTTCATCTGTGTTTTGAATGTCATGTGTTAATTAATTTTCTAATTATTTTTTTAAATATCCTTCCAATAATTACATTATCCAGACTCCAAATTTTTGCACTTGCTACGTTCTTTTCAGATAATACTTTTTGTTAAAGAATACTTTTATCGAAATATCGAAAAAATAGTACGAACATACTGCTGTGTTTGTAGGTTTCAAACAATGTAAAAAGAAGATGCACCATTACATAATTATTTGCTTTAACCTTTTGTCTGAGGCCTGAAACATGTTGTGTACGGTAATATTCTTCAGTATCCTGTTTTCCCCAATTGTCGTCATCCACTACTTCTGCGTAAGTCGTAATAATGTTTACAACGAATATGAGAATCCTTTCCCTTCAGGATGTTGTACTTTAAAAACGGTGTTTGTCTGTAATTGAGTGAACCTGATGCATGCCCAGGAGTTTGCAGATGCCATTCTACGAGCTTGTGAAGCCTTGACCATAGCAAGTGCTGAAAAATCGTTCATTAATAAAGGAGACTGGAAGTTTCTAATTTAGTCAATTTGGAGGAGCTGTCATTTCACAATCATAAAAAGCAAAGCATCTAACATATTTGTACATGAAAATCTCAACAAATTGAAATACCTGTCCCTGGTGTATGGAGAGCTGCAACTATTTCGGTTGGAAACATTTACAAATTTGACGTCGTTAAGATAGCTTGACCTTACCTGTAACAAGGTGCAAAACATTGGTGGAGGAAGCTGGAATATTTTTCTTCACTTAATAGTTTGATTCTGAACCACAGTCGCATTACAGTTGTATTTTCCGGACACCTCAAGGGGTTGAGAAACCTTGCTGAGCTGCAATTATCTTACAACAGGATCGCTTACTTTTCTTTGAAAGTTCTGGAATCTATGCCAAACTTATAACCCCCAGTTTTTTATTTAACCGACTTGCATATGCAAACGAATAATTGAGCAACACTTCAATTTAAAACATACTCTTCTGAACTCTAACTTGTTTGTTAGTCTCGATCCGTTGGTGTTCATCAGATAAAAATCTTTACAAGCCATCCATTACTAAAATAATAATTTGAAAGAGCCAACGAGCGAAAACTCTGACAAAAATGTAACATCATTATTTTATCTGTTAGTCAATTTTACCTCATTGAATTTTCTTACACCTCTTTTCTTTGATGAGTTCCCTGACTTAATCGACATAGGTATATTATTTCATCAGGTACGTTTCATTGAGAAAAACACCTTTTAAAAATGTAACTAATTCAACTTCAATTTCCATGACACATAATAAGATTCGATCAATTCCACCAAAACTCTTTTAACATCTCCGAAAACTTGATATTATTGAACTTCAGTACAATCGGATCCAGATCCTTAATCCTCACGTTTTGAATGATCTACCAACACAAGTGGATCTTTTTATCAGTGGTAACCCCATCGTAGTGTGACTGCCAAGCCATACCTATGCTGAAGTAGATCAGTGACCTAGAAAAGTCCCTTTCATATTATCCGACATTTGCATTTCCTAAATCATCACAAAACCAGAACATTTATTTAGCTGAGCTACCGCAAGATTGCCCATTTCCAACGAGTATGCTAGTGCCAAAAATGTCACCCTAACAAGTTATCCCTTCCAACGAAATGACCATAATATTTTACACACGTTTTGCTCTCCCTTAAATATTTCCTTGTCGACCATTACAGGAAAACTTTAAGTGGTATGACAGTGGCCCAAATCTTTTAACTCGAATCAGGCTATAATAACGATGTTCTCTGTGTGAAATGGAATGGGAAGAAAACAATGATAGTTATAAGACTAGGTTACAATGTCTTACTATATTTCGACGAAATCATTACTGTATAGACTGCAGTGCAGCTGGCCCACTCACTCTTTAGTTTGATGGGTGTGGGCTGTGTACGTCAACCGTTCATTTAACCTTCAAGGCACGTCTGGACAAAAAACATATTTTAGCATAAACAAGCAGATTTTCTGTCCCTTTTGCATGAATTGTAATCCCGATTGTTGACAGACAAGTCCCCCATAGTAAAGTCACCCTTTCGAAAGTCACTCCCTGCGCGACCAAAGTGACCCCTAAGAAAGTCGCCCATTACAAACTTGCCTTTGAACAGAGAAGGCCCTTACAAACTTAATCCTGATAAAAGTCTCCCCTTCATAAAGTCGACCTCGGATCCACAAAGTCGGACCCCGTAGAAATTCTTAAAAAACTTTTTAAAGCAACTATCTATTGCGTGTTTAAAAAAGCTCTTATTTGCCACTTTCATTTATTATTGAAAAACATTTGTAGCCATTTGGGCGTGTTTCAAATAAGAGGGTGACTTTGTGGAGGGCGACTTTGTCGGGGGCGAGTATGTAAGGTGCGACTATGTTAGGAGCGACTTTGTTCGCTGACGGGGGGGGGGCGAGTGTCCTGTGGACTGCTTCCCGTCCAACTAGCTGCTTTTCTGACTGGTATAGACTGTTCTGTAACAGTAAAAATAAGTTTGAAAAGGTTGTATGTCATCTCTTCTAGAACGTTTTTTGAAAATATTTTTGGAAGCATAAACACAAGGTTGTAGTAACGTCTTTAAATATTTCTACAGAAACGTTATTAAACCAGAATTAAAAAAATAAACAGAAGTTTGTTCTAAAAATATTACCGAGTTTTGAATTGTTTATAAAAAACTGTTCTGTTACAATTAGAAAACGTTGCGTAAAGGCTGGGTGTCACATCTTCTAGAACGTTTGGCGAATTTAAAACATTTTGAGGCATAAACACGGCGTTTCAATAACCTTTTAAAATGTATTGGTATATAGTTTCGCAAAGAACATATTTTGGGAAGTGAATATTTTTAAAACGTTTTAGAAATGAATTTTATGAAATGCTTTCTTGTGCAACAATGATAACAAAATGTTCTGAAAACGTTTTGTGTTACCTGGTCTGTGATAATTAATCATAAGGTAAATCTCGAAAAATTTCGTCCCTGCAAAAATGCGTTTCTCTACAACAGCACAAAACCGTTGTCCCTTCTACCTGCCTTAAAAATGTGTCCTGACTAGCCCTACATACAGGCACGTAGCCATAAGTGGCCCGGGGGAGAGAGTCATGGGGCAACCCTTAGCTAAAAAAATGCCACACTATGAACTTTTTAAAATACAATTGCCTTTGTACAAATTAACACATTATGCTCTGACAAGCATTTATCCCCCTCCCGGTAGCCGTCCTCTCTGCACCGTGTCCAGCACCTTGTCTGTTCACTGACCTACGTACATAAAAATATGACCATGATAAGATTAACAGGATACTAGTGATAGAAGCCTGTTGTTACCAATTTTTTTCTGGTCTATCATGAAGGCTACAACCCTCTTAACAAATCTCGAAAAGTTATTGAAGCTCTTTGGGCAGTCTGGTTGTCATATGATTTTCCTTGTGTAAAATTTTACACAATGGAGTGTAGGCAAACAGTGATATCATATTTTGCATCTTGAGCCAAAACACGCTAGAGGAGACATCATTCTTCTGCACACGTTTCCAGTGAAGGTTGTAATTACGAACAATTAGATGAACAGAAAACGTCTAAGGAACGCCAGTGCTTCTTCTTAACAGAGACTACGCCCCAAATTAGGGAATCCATGGTGTTCTCTGGGCAATATTTTTCCCTTTTTATATGAAAGCCCACTCAAAAATGGCAATAGATATAGTGTAGAAACCGATTGTAAATAAAATTTGACAATTCCTGTCAAAGACAGGGACCTTTTCCCTGAATGTCCGGACTTTTTGTTTATGATTGGTTGTGTAATCATCGTTTCTATCACACAACATTATAATAACAATGGAAGTAAGGCTATACTGTCGTGATACTATGTTGCAGTACAGTCTTGTCATGACGCATGCTGCATGTTGTTTTCTATCGCAGAAATGCTGTAACTCTAGCATATTAAAATCTAGAAACTTGACAAACAAAACTGTTTCTTCAAGAAAAGATGAAACGAGTGACTACACATTCATCACAAAACAGATGTCCAGACCTTTTTGTTTTCATATTTCAACCATATTTAAGAATCACAAATCTCCATTGTTTTTACAAATCACTATGCAATACTTTGAAAAGCAACTACAGATTAAGCTAAGTATTATTAGTTACAGTGTAGGATTGCTCATTAAAATGTACTCTACAAACAGCTAGAAATTCTGGGCATTTCTTCCTTAAAGACATACATTCATCAACCCAAAGTATATTTTTAATGTGGGGTATCAAATTCTCATTTAGCGACAACTCTTTGTTTGACATCAACATTTGAATATTTAAAAGATGCAAAGTTCCTCACATTCCAAATATTGTAGAGAGGTTTTGGATTCCAATTTAAGGCCTTGTATACTCACCGTGACATGGCCTTGAACAATAAAATAGGTTTGTTCCTGTAAAAGGAAGAGCTTTATACAGTTATGGGAGGGACTAGAAGTAACAGTTGGGAGAATTGTAACTCTCTGGTATGACGAAAATTGTATGCCCTTTAAACAAAGATCGAAATAACGGAACCACCAGAAATTTGTCAGTGTTGTGCACAGTGAATGATGCCGTCGCAGAACCGTCGTTTTCTTTCATAATTGTCAATTGTTAGCCACTAGCATAGGGAATTTCTGTGTGAGTGTATATTATCGAGTGCGGGTACAGGACTCCGAGTAGTGGGTACTTGGACATTAAGAGTAAATACTACTACGTTACGCGTCTTCCCCGATCTTGGAGTCAATAACATAGAAGTTGAACAATGTGTACTATTTTTAGGTTAAAGTGAAAGGGAATAAATAAGCAGTGTATTGTACAGACAACGTGGGCAAAATCAATGATATGCAAACAAACGCACAGGTTGTTTGATATACTCAATTTTATTCAGGCCTCATAGGGCATTTGTTTTACCACGCCAGGCGATCACAAATGTTGGAGAAGGCTGTATGGCTTATGAATTAAATCTTCCCGTCGGGTTTCTAAACAACTTAATAATTTTGATCAAATTTGGTATCTTTTGAAAGGTTGGTTTAGATGTGAAACCCGTAGATTGCTCGTGGAGGAAAAATCTACCTGACTATGACCCGGCCGGGGATAGAACCCTAAACTTCGTGGTTGCCTAACTTCATAGCTTTAAATGTCGCCTCCTTTTTCCACTCAGCCATAGCCTGGATGCAAGGTTAAGTTAAAATGCCATAGACAAGCTTGGCTGGACAGATATCAAAAAGCAGCTATAGTGTAACAGAGCTTTTGCTCCGTAGCCAAAATTTTCACGCAAATGGCAAGCGGTGAAACTTCACGTTATCACCACACTGCAGATATATTACTTTATCTTATTTGAAGGGGATTTTTGATCTTGGTGTTTGCTTTTATGTTCATTAATAGTTTGCTAGAAAGTTACACAATTACGAAACACTACACAGAGAGTTAAGTTGCAAATGTGATTAAAATGGACAGCAAACAACATGCAATAAAAAGAATTGTTTGTTTTACCCATTTATTTCGCTTTACGTTAATACAAAGTAAACTTGGAAATGATTAAATGAGCAGTATTAAGAGCATCAAGGATGACGAGCAAAATAGTTTTGCAGAAAGAAAATCAAGAAAACAGTACTAAAAAAATGAAAAAAACCAGTCAGTACCGTTGCTAGACATGAACCGAAACTGGTTTATAGAAAATGTCCGCGCAATTTTACCACAGGAATATTTCACACAATTGAGATAATATCTACCAACTTTCCAGTGTATTACAAGACAATTACATTTCAGCAGAAATTTCAACAACAATACATTTATTTGTCTGGACTTTTAAAGCATCAATAAAAAACGATGAATAAAACACCACGCATCTGGGCCTAGAACGCAATTCCTTAAATCTTGTAAAATTTGTGAGATTTTGTTTTTTTGCTAGCCCGATATCTCACAGAAGGATAGCGTAACACCTACTTGCACTAAATCTAAACAACGATATCGTAGTGGGGTTTGTAAATATAATTAATGACAGTAAACCTTACAAACGTATTATGAATGCTGCTTGAGAGTCTTCTCCCCATGTGCTTCCAACATGTTTTGGAAAATTATGCCGAATTAATAATTTAGATAGCTGGCAAGCTCTTTCAAGCTTTTTTTCAGTACTTGCACACATTTAATTTGAACAAATATTAGTCATTCAGAAAATTAGTGTTGGCTCGAATTTCGGGAATAAAAGGTTTAAGTAGTCTACAAGACTGTGGTGGGTGACAAAACATTGCAACTTACTATTTTGTAATTTTGCTGGTAATTCGACATTATTTGGGAAATGATTTGGTAATCTTCGTAAGGCCTCGGTGTACCGTACTGATAGACAAAACTAGCTTCTGTCTAGATGTGTTCGAAAAATGGGGTTTTACTGTACCTTGTAACTAAGAGTAAAAAAGGGCGGGAAGAACATGAAGATCCAAAGATAAGGTCAGATAATAATATCTGCTACTGAAAGCATGGTAAGTCTGTAAAAGGCAGTAAAAGAGAAAATACATCCATAACAGTAGACTTTGGGAGGTTCCAGATAGAACTCGTAACCTACAAACAAATTGTTACTCACAATAATACCAAGGAATTCATTGATAAGGTCGTCTCATTGAATGTAAGGAATATCGTGTTAGAAAACCATGAAATTGTTAGAAAGAATATACTTCCAGTGTACAAATATTATACACACAATTCAAAGGAGTTGTTACTACTAAGTGTCTGTGTTTCATTGTATTGAATCAATAGGAAATAGGTAACATATGATTTTTTTCTGAAAAAAAGTTTATTGAGAAAATGTAATGTGTTTTAATACAACGGATGCTCATACTCTTGTGTAAATCACAAACATTTTGACAATGATTAATTGATGTGGTGAAATAGAAAGAAGGAATACTCTACAACAATGAACGTTGATCCTGTTCGCACCATTGCAATATCATCAGCTTATGTTGACCCTTATATTTTATCTCAACCAGGTACCAATTTGTCTTTCGAAAGCAACAATGTTAAGGTGCGTTCACTTCAAAACCGACATCTGCTGCGTTTTACGGTTGGGACGGGAAATATGTTATCTCAGAGCAAATGGGGCGATTTTCTAAATTTTCATTCAAATAAAACTGCCCCTATTTGTCCTAGGAAAAAAATCCGCTTCCCGCCCGCAAACTGCAACAGATTTCAGTTTAAGTGCGAACGCAACCTTTAGTTGACCGAGCATGACAAGTGAAGGAATTGACAAACGATAACCACTCAATAGTAATGGGGTTGTAGCTTCAAAGATGAGGTACGGTTGCATTGAAGGGTCGGCACCCTATCCATTCGGATAGAAAATTTGCAACACCTGGGCAACACATAAGCTGTCCTGAGCTAACGTCGGCCAACGGTTTGCACACGTATGCTGCAAAATCCCCAGGGTTTCTTCCCCAAGTGAGACATCATATTGTCAATGATTCTATGACAATACTTTAGTAAGGTTCCATCAGATCGTCCTGATGTCAAATCCACCATTGAACCACGTGTACTGAGTTTTTAAATTACTTCAATAAAAATGGTAATGTTCGTTTTATATGAAATGATAAACTATCCATATACAAGACGTAAGTATTCCAACAAAAGCAGATATTTTATATATTATGAACAAAGTTATCCAACAACAGAGATTTAAGATATCTTAAATCTCTGTTGTTGGATAACTTTGTTCATAA
>WURT03013008.1:0-12698 GCA_009936505.3 Holothuria glaberrima | reverse complement strand
GTCTGATTTGAAGACATGGGCGGGGAGACTGGATGGGGATACATGAAGTTTGATTTGAAGATATGGGAGGGAATACATGGGGTTTGATTTGAAAACATGTGAAGGGTTAAGGGATGGCAAAACATGGAGTTAGATTTGAAGACATGGAAGGGGTTATAGGGTGGGGACACATGGAGCTTGATTTAAAGACATGGGAGGGGTTAAAGGATGGCGTTACATGGAGTTTGATATGAAGATATGGGAGGGGTTGCAGGACAGGCTCACAGGGATACATGGAGTTTGATAAAAGACATGGGAGAGGTTATAGGATGGAAATATGTGGAGTTTGATTTGAAGACATGAGAGGTGGCTATAGGATGTGAATACGTGGATTTGATTTGAAGACATGGGAGGGTAGTTAAGAAGAGGATACATGTAGATGGATATAAAGCAGTGAGACTGAGCATGTATGTGATTACTTTTGATAGAGAGTTGGGTCAAAGTAAGTTCTCATCCCAGAGCAGTTTAATGGTTTCATCTTGGAAGTAGTGTTCAAGGGGAAAAGAATCCATAGAGGGTTTAAATAAAGCTTTATTTAAAAAGTCTTTTGCTCCCATCACACTTCTGGGGATGAGCTTCATAAGTAATGTCTTCCAAGACTGGAGTTATGATTGTTATCTTATATGTATGTTAGTATCTTGAAGATGTTACAGCTCTAATGATGATCCTTTGCGGGAAGCTGTGTGGAGTTTTATGAAGAGTGCAATTCTGCGTCAACAAAGAATAGAAAGAGGATACTCCTTATTCAAATTCCTTGATTTTAAAGTACCATTATAAAGTAGCACAAGTTCAGAGTTGTCTCTCTGTATTCTTCTTTCATGAACAGTTAACAGAAGACCCAGATCTCAGGATGAAGATTTTTAGATACCACTTTTCAGACCATTCAGGAGGGAAAAAATATCAGGAATATACAGAAGATGTAATCACGTTCAAAGGTTTGTGGTAGCTTTCTTTCTGATTTGTTCAGGACAAGTAAGTCCAACATTTACATTGCCTTTGTTATCAGATCACTTGTATGAATCTAATCATAGCGTTTCACTGTCATAATTGAACAACACTGCATTTTATTTTGCATATAAGGGTTTTCCCCCCATACATAACAGGTGTCAAGTATGTACCCCTCTTTTGACTTAATACTCTGACACCTGTGAACAGTGGCAGAGATCATCCAGTTTTGCAATATTCATGAACCCAATTTGATGTTATCTCTTGACTGTTGATTGGTTTTGAGAAACCAGTATTCATACTGCACGACAAGGCCTCAACAGGCAACTGCATCCTACTCACTTTTACACAGTAAGTCAATACGACTTTTTCATCGTATGAGCTAAGCGGAATAAATCACCCATTGACTTTGGCCTTCTGAACAGCAGACTTGCTTTAGTCGAGATATTTATGTATTATTTGTTGTGATTGTATATTTAAATGGTGATAGCATACAGTTACCTTGCACTTGGATGAAAAATTCTTGTGAAAGTTTGTGACATTGGTTTTGTTAGTACAGCCAGTATAAATGCAGGAGTAATACAGGTCCACCAAGTGGGCAAACAATGGTGTGAATGTCTTTTTCACAAGATTAAGCAGCCTTTTAGAATGTTGAAAAAGTAAAATAGGATGTCTGGTAAAATCATTGCATTTGGACATATTTTGGACACTAAAAAGGAGGTTCTGAAAATGATGATCTCGTTAACATATTAAGGATCCATATGAATCAATGATGGAGGAGTATTTGTGACTTTGGGAAAAATTGAGACCAGTCATGTTTTGTAAGATGAAGGAGCCCAATTTTGCAATGGCATATATTGCTGACCTAGTATCTGAAGTTCTTTTCACATCATTACAGCTTAAAGAGGACCAACCCACACATAAACTTATAAAAAGACGGGTATTAAATTCTGATTGAACATTCAGTAAAACAAAGTTACTCAAACTTATTTGACTGGTTGAAAGTTCTTTTGTGCCACAACAGCAGACTAACCAAAACTGCCGACTTCCTGCTTTGCAGCATGTTTTTGACAAATGACCATTAGCTAACAATTCATCATCTTTGTACTGAAAATACAAAGAATTCTTCCACTGACAGCCACCTGTTGGACCTGTCAAAGAGTAGTCTCCAAAATTCAAAGAAAGCAATAGTTTTCTGGTACACACAGTCATATCTTGGCAACAAGGGGGAGGGGGGGGGTTCAGGGTTCGATCCCAGGCCAGGTCAAAGTATTAAGGTGGGTTTTTCATCCAAGAACCATCCATGGTTTTCCCATCTGAACTTGTTTTTAAAAAGAAACCAAACTCAATCTAAATTATTGAGTTGGTTAGCCACCTAACATGAAGTTGTAATTTATAAGCCATATGGAGGTTTTTCACATGATGTCATCACACTTCCGATTTCATCTCACCATTCATGTTGGCTGTTAAACTAGCTATGTAGTGCCACAGTACAGTGCTGTAACAGCACTATAATTTCACAATGAGGAAAATTTGCTGCGCGGTTGTGTGTCACAATCGGGAGGAAACTACCAATTACTTACATTTTTATCGTATCCCTGCAAATAAGGAAAGCAAAGGAAGGTGGACTGCAGTGATTTGACAACAAAATTGGTCACCAACTCCACACACTAGACTGTGCAGTGCACTCTTCATGTTGGGTTATAACTAGGGTCCTCAAAAGCCGTTCTTGCATCGCAGTTTGTGATATAAATGAACACAGTAGCGATACAAAATTTTAAAAAAAAATGTGAATTGTTATACAACATAAAAAATGCATACCAGTTTTGCTTGCAAAACAATATCCTTAAGGCGGACCGTTGTAATAACGTTCCAAAGTATGCTACTCTGAGCCTTAGTTAATTTAGTCTTACCTTACTAGTGATAATAAAGATGTAACTTTGAGGCATTTTGGCACACCAGAATTTCTCTCACAAAACTAGCTACAAAGTATTTGTATGCGCTGAGGCTTTTATATCTTTAAAGTCTTATGTGTAAGGTGATGTTTTATTTACAAGATAAAAGAATATGTCCAGAGATTGTAAATTTGGGAGTGTAACAAAGTCATTGAACATCGACTTGGGAATTAAATAAGGATCCTGGGTTCCTCGATCCAATTGATCTCACTTTTTGAACATAATGTTCCTTGTGTTTGTCTCCAACTTATTGGTGATGTTTGACAAAAGAAGAACTCGGTTCCTTTCAACATTTTCCACTGCAATATTGAACTTCATCATACTCGCATACAGTAAGCTACTCTACATACGTACAGTACACCGTTGCCAAGTGCAAGCTTGGCGGCCAACATGGCTGGTTAACATGTGACGTCGGTGAAAAACCTCTGTAGGCTATTTCCAAATTTGTGGTCACTTAGCATCATAAATCAACTGTCCTTCAAGGCTTCACTTATATCATTACTCCAAAAGGATTATATTTAAACTGTAGGAAAGTGTAGTTTGGAAGCAAATCTAGGGGCTTATTTTTCCCATAGACATAATGACTAGATAGTAATAAAAATAACTTTATATCAAAGTAGAGGGTGTCCTAAATGTCATATAGACAAGAGACTTTTTTGCAGTATGAGCACTGGAATGTTCGTAATGATGTATTATAACTATCATCAACATTTTGTTTTCAGGAAAGAAGGATGTTAATTTCAAGCTTGCAGCAGACTCAAGGCTACACATTGCAACTAATAACAAGGACAAGCTTTTCTACTACCTCTTCCCCGTGCCTTCACCTAAACATGGTTTTGTAGCCACCACTAAAATACCTGCAGCCAGATGGGTATTCCTCTGTACCAAGGCCACTGAGACAACGTGTGATGAAGGAATAGACATCACCATGAGAGGCAGAGTTGCTCCTCCCTTGAAGGCTGGTGTTCGTGAAATTCATCTCAGCCCAGAGGATCTCAAAGGACATGACTTTCTGGTTATCAGAGTACCTAGTGGTGCTGCAGTAAGTTTAAACTGGGAAAATCCCAAGAATATCAGACCCTAGTCTTCAAACCTATGTTGGAATAGAATAACAGAATAAAGAAATCATCCTCCCCTCATTTTGAAGCAACATCTAAATCTTTAAAATCTCCTAGTGTTTGTTTTACGAGTTTCTTCTATAATGGTAAGGGCATGGTGGCCAATTGGTCAAGGTGTTGGACTTGTGATCCAAGGATTGGGGGTTTGACCCCCATCTGGACCATTACATTGTGTACTTGTGCAAGATAGTTTATCTCAATTGCCTCTTTCCATCCGGGTTTAGATTGTCATTGGACACAATGTGAGAGCTGCTGCCGCACTGGAGAGATTAACTCCAGGACAATTTATCATTGAGCAGGGGTAAAATTGTACTGCACCTTTGTTAGAATTGCCTTGATATTGGCGCATTAAAACTACAAATATTATTGTTTTAAAGTACTTATATTGCAAGCTAAAGGTGAAGTATGGAGCTGAACATGAATTTAACAAACATATTAACAAAAGTATTGTATTAAACATGATTATAAGGAGCCATATTTTAATAGTATACCAGGATACACTAGAGTATTAAGTCAGATTGGGGTAACTGCATTTCCCCCTTTAAATATTTCTAAGGTTTGTGTTTTATTGATATACCTTTGAGGGCAAGAAGTGAAAATGGGTTTTATTGTAGTAAGAAAACAAGAATATATCAATATTCCAGCGTCCAAATTTTACGGTCGTCCGAGACGACCAGAATTTCTGGCGGACGACTAACTAATCTCAAAACTGTTGTTTAAGGTTGTCCTTCAGATGACTGAAGAAATCCTATCAGCGTAAATTCCATACAGCATAATTAAAAATTTTAACACCACAGGCCCAATGGATCTGTGTTCATTTCCGATAATAGCAAAACTGTGTACAAAGTCAATGTATACTTGGCCTAGCTCCGTATGTATTCCGACTTTTAAGTACTGTAGCCCGAGTAGCGAACGTAATGTTTATGTTGAGATCATTAATTCACTGCGAAAAAACAACAAAAACTGCCAAAGAGACCAGCTATGCAGGTTTACTCTTGAGCTTCAAGCAGAATCTATATAAAAACCATTGTGATTGGTTTGATGCTAACCATCCAATCACAACTCGCGACATCATTCAGAGCATTTTGTGTGTAAAATTTCTCACATGCAGTTTCGTTTATGAGATTCTCCCACTGAGTTTGTGTGCGTTTTGCGATCGCGCTACCGGAGTACTTTGAAACACGTTGTCACAAGCTGCTTTAGCAGCGATGCAAACTTCCATAATTATGACGGAATTTTTAATTAATGGCCTGTGCTTTTTTTTCTCAATTTTATAACTCGTAATTAGAACCTTAAACCTTACATGAGAGAAGGAAATGGGGCCTTGTACTTGTCGCAATGATTTTGCTTAATCTGAGAGCCGGGAAATTATGTTGCACCGAAAGTTTTGCTTATGAATAGAAACCAGGGAGGCTGTTTCCAGATTGCTTTTCATAGTAATGGTTTCAAGTAGTGCGCAGAATTGTAGGGTTGTTGTAATCTACACTTACAAGTATAGGAAATTTCGTACTCCCCGTAACGTTGTAATACTTTCACCTAAAGCCAGTTTTAAGTTTCCTGCATGCAGAATAGAAGTTTGTGTGATACTAGGATTTGTAAAATGTGGCGATTGTTAAGTATAACGCAAAATACGACTAAAATTATAACTGAAGTTTCAATTAAAGGACAACCTTTTTCTCGGGAGGACAACCAAATATTTCCCTGGTGGTTGTCCTCTGGACTACCATTTGATTCATCCAAAATTTGGACACTGTATTCAGGAGCAGCAGCAAAGCAATTTTTCCAGTTTATGAGTTGAAATGGCAGGTTGGAATCCTCCAGATTTGTAGTTGTGATCCAAAGCCCTTGTTGGTTTCTTTCTCATATGTGATCACTAAAATATGTGTCTCAAGACCTGCAGGTTCATGTATCAAAAATGGTTCATTGCCAGTGTATATGACACATTTGTGGTGAAATATTGTTTGAAGAGAAGAAACATGTTCATAAAGTATTAAAATAAAACTCCATGTGAATATTTTCTAGCACTTTGAAGTATTTATGATTATTCTAATGATTTTCATACTTTTTAGTTCATACTACACAACATTTGGTGCAAGGACAACTTTAAGGGCTCCACCAAAACATTTGGGTTATGGTTTAAATTGAAGGTGGGATGAACTGCAAAATTTTTAGTGGTGGAAAGTGATTCCCTACTATAAAATATATGCACATAGCAAGCTTTTCTGGGGCAACAGAGCAAGAAGAGGGACTTTCATTTCTTACAAGTGATGATCTCAGTCAGACAACAGATACGGGCCTTTTTGATCTGAAACACAGGAACCTATAACTATTATCTGTTTTACTGATTTTTGTAAGAAGAGATGTTGCAGTACTTTGAGAAGAAATTTTACTTTTATTCTTCAGGGTGTTATTAATGCTGAGATGTACGACTGGGAGGAACGACATTTTGAAGCCGAGTTGCCAGCATTCTTTTCAATGGGTGGGTGAAGAAATGTAACACTTTGTCAGTTGAATATCCAGACATTCTGAAACCAATAATGATGTGTATCCATCTTACAAAATCATACCCCTGGCCAAAAAACTGGGAGCTTCTGAGTTTTAAGAATTTATCACATTGCCCTTTAAATGATTGGATTGTTCTTCCATTTTCATTACCAATGTTGTGCAACCTGTGGTCCACCTAACCTCTAGGTGGGCTTCCAAAAAATAACAATGGTGCACCAAATAGTTTGGCTATGTAAGGGACCATGGGCCTTATGGAGGGTGGGTTGCAAACTTTTTAGTGAGGTAAAAAGAGGTCCCCTGGGCCACAAACATTAATTCATGCAGTTCTAGGCTTTAATCTGGAATTTGGAGCCAAAACTTACATTACCTCAAAAAGTGTTCTAGTAGACATTTGTCATAAAGTAATTGGTACTTTCAATCTGTAGCTATTATACAGATCTTTTCGTGGACCAACTTCTGAGTGAAGTGGTTAAGAAATTTTATATATATTGCTAATTCAATTATGTGTGAGATAGGCTGGACAACTGGCTTATTCAGTCTTTTTAAACGTGAAATCAGCATGGATTTGAGCTGAGAAAAGGTGAAAGAATCAAGATATATGGTGTTTAATAGTGCTCAGTTGAAGCAGGTTTTATGATGAATTGCAACATATAACCTGTTTTTTCTGGTTGATTTTGCTTTATATGCAGTCTGCATTTTTTGTGAAAATATTACAATTTAGTGAAAGAATTTTTTCAAATAAAATGTTCTTCTCTGCCAGAGTATAATGTTTAAAGTAAAATAAATTTCACGGTCATTTATTTTTCACATAGATGAGAGTTGCATTGTTCTACAGTAGAGTATAAGTACTTATCTCCATCTCAAGGTACCTTTTAGTGTCATTAGTCTATGTCAAACATACAAAGTAAGTTAAGGCAACCTAAAAACTTTTATTAGAAATTTATTAAGGGAACACAGATTATGGTAGGTTAAATAGTTGCACACTTTGATTACAAGCCTATCACTTTAATTTCATGAATGTTTATTTAAAGTTGATATTACTACTTTGTTTTATTGCTTATCAGCTCCACAGACTATTGCCAACATGTCAGGTCCTACATACATCAACATTGGCATTGATTTAACTTCTGTGAGTACAGCATATGTAGCAGAACTAGTTCCTGAGGAATGTCCTGCTAGCGTACAGAAAGGTTAGTAGTATTATATCATTGCAGTATCTGCAAGCATTTTGGTTATGATGATAGAGACAATTCTATAACCTATAAAATCAAATTAATGTCTGTGTTTATGAGTGTGCATATGATTGAAACTCTTAAGTAAACAGGGGATTTATCAAAGATCAAGGGTGCACTATCTTTGAATGGAGACTGGCCTTTTTGTGCATTTTGGCTAGCCTAAATAGATGTACACTTTATACTGTGTCTTTATGCTGTACAAAAAATATAGGGGGATCCAGTATGGATTTGTTGAAAATCTCTAAAATTTGCACCTAATTGCTGTTAATGCTAATAAGTTATATAATAATGGACTTGGTTTCTGTGACATTTTCAAGGGAGAGGGTTTGAGCTGGTTGCATTTTCACCAGTTGAAATGCCTTTCCCCCTTTTACACCCCATGGACAGACTCCAAAATTAAAATATGCATCTGACTGATGTGCCATTGCACCCCCGTCCCTTACCCTTTCACCCATTAGTTAATTTCTATTGTCTCACATTTTCTTCACACTTTTAAACCTTTTGTGAAATTGTCAGGGGGTGAGGTAAGTAAAAATCTAAAGATGTCGGTCTCCCAAATGCTAGGTCAGATTTACTTCACATTGCGTTCTGATTGCATATCATTCAGTTGGAGGTACAGCTAATGTGCATGTTATCTTCTGATTAACATCTTTAATATTCATAAGTAGTTGAGACTGAAAATATCCCAAAAGTATTTCAGTAGGCAAATTCAGAAAGGAATTCAATCCCAGCGAACACTACACTTAGTTGATTGTATGTGACAGTTTTAAGTTTTGCATTTTATTTCTTTATATGTATAATGCTGGAATAATTAGCAATTCAAAGAAATATATATACCAGTCCCTATGAAAAACAAATTTCAACATTATTGTCACATGATGTTGATTGTGTGACCTTCCACAGATATCTCTGCAGTGGGGTGTGTTCCATTCAAACATAAAAACAATTGCTGTGCTTCATTTGTGATTAATGACTATTCTTCAAAGTGATGTTTCTGGTTTTGATTTTAAGTCATACTTGCTCTTTTTCCAGGAATCAATACCACCTTACGGTTTGAGGTACCATGGAAACAAGAAGATACTTATTCTGTTGCACCTGCCAGACAGAACCATTCCTTGTCTCTAAAACTACAGAGTGGTCGACCACCGAATGCGGACAACACCAGTATGCCACGATTATCTGCTTATCTTGACCCTCGATGTCAGTACGCTATCACCCTGAGGTATTCTCACAAAGAAGGATATGGACAGGTAAGTGGGTTTACAAGATGGAAGTAGCTCAGAGAGCAGACTGTTGTCTATGAGTATAGCTAAGTTTAATGTTTGAGTGTCAGAAAGCCAGTTGGCTCATCAAGGACCCTATAGAGAATGTGCAGATGACTTATTTTGTACCACATGACTTTTTTTCTGGATGGCATAAGCCCCTTATTACATTGACTTACTGTGCAAGTTGGTTTAAAAAGAGCTTTTAACCTTGCCGGTCAACATAATATTTTTGGCCAAAACTCTTATTTATTTGCTTTTATTTTGTTACACATGTCTCTGAGAGCAAAAAAAAGAATGTTTCACTTTAATACAGGAATTCAAGCTTTGGAAAGACAATAAAAGAAACAAGCAAACAGCTGTATTACCTGAGAAGGTGGCAGCTCCTTTTTGCCATCCAAAATGACAGAAAGAAATGTGTGCTATGATGTCAATGCATGTCCTCCATACCAGAGTGTACATGATCAAGTTGCCAGGAGTATGATTAGGTTACCAGATTCTTACAGGAAGCCTGTAAGGTCATGAACATTACTTTTGCATTTCCAGGCCAAAGAAGCCATGTAAAAAGGTCAGGGTGCTTTAAAGGGGAATGCTCACTGGACCAGTTAAGGTTCACTAGGTGGAAGGGTCACTACACTGACAATCCACTTGACTGAAAATCTACTTGGGTTAGAGATAGGTTTAGGATTCAAGTTAGGTACAGAATTAGGTAGAGGGTTAGGTTAAGGATTAGCCTCCATTAGGATTCTGGTTGGGGTTAGAATTATGTTTATAGTTAAGATCTTTGGTCTACTGAACCTACGATCTAGTGAACTTTTGGTCTAGTGAACCCTGCTCAAAAGTCGGGCAAAGTCATGGAATTTAAAATTTAATGAGAAATTCATGAAATGATCTAGTTGAGTAACTTATGTCTAGTGTAAATTAGTCCCTGATAATTGAAAAGTGCATGATGTGTTTGAAAAAAAAATCACTATAAAGATATGGAATGCTTAATTTTGCCAAGGTCATGGTAAAGTTATAGATTTCATAGATGGAAGGAGGTGCAAGACCACATAGTTATGGTATGAAAGCCTTAATGTGCCATTTCAAATGTGAGTATTGAATGAGATGCTCAAAGGTGTAACCAGGACAGTAATGGCAAATAAGTGATTACTTCATCATGGATAGATGTAGGTCTTGCCTATATGACTCAGGTGTTTGGTTTGTTTCTACCCATGCCTATAAAATACCATTATTGGACAACCCTCCCCTTGACTCAAGTCCCATAGGATGTTTTCTCCTCAGACAACTTTCCCCAGATGACCACCCCTGGACAATTCCCAGGTGGACAGTTCTTACCTAGGATAAGCCTCACTTGGAAAATTCCTTTCCTTGAAAAATCTGAATTTTCCAGTGGGACAGTTTTCTGAGGGAAAATTTTCCAGAGAGGAATTTGTCAGGGTATGAATTTGTCAGGGTTTGAATTGTCCAGTGATACTGTATAGCGGGAAATTTCCGCTAGGCTAATTTTTCGTGATTCTGTACCTTGTACACATAGTTGCGGGGTGAAAAATTTGCTGTTGCATCAACCGGTGTAGTCTTGTACAGAGTAACAGAAGTATTTTTGCAGGTCTTCAATTGGCGATTAGTTAGTTGGTTGCGAAAAGTGCAAAAATTATACCCTGTGAAAACCTCCCACTATACAGTAGTTGTCCAGCAACCTTAAAACATGAAACAGAAAGCAATGCTGTACACTGTATATGCCATAAGCAATGCATACCCATATACTTAGTACACCAGCATTCATCAGTTTAAATTAGGCCTCGCTGATGTTTTTCCTGTCAGCAGGGCAGGCCTTTCTGATAAATATTTACCTTTTCTGGGAAGATGAAAGTATAAAGTAGGGAGAGGTGATTAATCGTCTACCTATCTATCTACTTATCTATCATATTTACACCAAAGCAAAGTGGGCTAGTTAGCTGGTCTGCTGAGGGTGCTTCAGTTTAGCATAAAACAGACTTCGTTGACTGGGCAACCGATTTTTATGGCAAGCCATGTGCCAAGTGGGAGGAAACTGGAGTACCCAGAGGAAACCCCATGTATATTGAGCGAATCCACGCACATGTGAAACACATTCATGCACAGCAGCTGGAATAGACCACCCTGCCACTCAACAACCCTTACATATTTACTCTTTGGTTATAATTCCACCTGCCAACAAAAGTTGCAAAAATTACAAAATTCTCATAAAAAACAAAAGTTTGTCATTGCAATCTTTTGTTATTTTGCACTATTTACTTTATTAACTTAAACTTGCACTGGTTTTAACATTGGTAGAGTTGAATCTTTCTAGAGAAAATTTGCTCCTAAGTGCATTGCCCAAATTTGAAATAAACACCCACCTTTTACAGTTACATCATTTATAATTTTACATTTGTGACAGTTTCTTAATATGATGTTTGGACAAGTTATTTACAAACACAAAGATATCGTGTTGGCCATACAGAGCAGATTAAAGGTTGTATGACATGTCACCAAAAAGAGCTGTTTCACTTGTCAGTTAAAGAATTAAGTCCTCCAATGAAAAATCCGTTGGAATCATTTCATTATCTTTTACCGTTCTCAAAATACACGTCTTCAAAGTTTGATGGTTTCTGAAGAAACTCATTGTCTATGCAAAAATAATGATGTAGAGTGTTGCACAGTGTTAAGATTTCTTTTGTTAACCGTACATAAATTATCTCTTAATTACTGATCAGACAGATTACAGTTTGTTGAGTGATATCAATGTTTCTGAAGGAAAGATTTTTAACTTTCATAATAAACCCCTCAGGGGATAACAATGCTACCAGTGTCCTTGAAATTAAGGTTGAAAAAACAAAAGCTAACATGAGCCATATATGGTATGTTCATCTTTCAATGTCACATATTTGCATAATTAGCTCATGTTTATTCATGATACAAATGTGAAATAGAAATAACCCTGTAAAATGGTCAATGTTTGATGGATTTAATGGCAATTGTGGCTAATTTCTGGATTTTTAATGCTTTTTACATCAAATATCAACTATGTTATTTTCGTGTCACACAACCTTTAAGCTTTTTATATATCAGCATCCTAGGTAGATGACTTTCTGATATGTTTGAAAGAAAGTAGAGTTACCATGGCTCCAAGTAATTGGATTTATGACTTAGTGTAAGATAAATCTTACTACCATTGCTGACATGCCCACATGATGCCCAATCCACTGTTGTGCAGTGCATATTTTTGAAGTTTGTTCACTTTCTTGTAACTAAAATGATAGTGCATCTGCAATGACTTGCACTATGGCTGGGCTCATATTCACAATGTCACTTGAAACTTAAGTTTACCAATGGGGAAAGTATGGGCCAGTCCCAGGTGAGTTTTAGTGTTCAAAGTGAGTTATTGATAAAAAGCAAATGATCTACAGTTTATATGGTTATATGAGTTAATATGAGAAATTAGAAGCCACTCAACTTGCATTTTATAATCTGTGAGCCCTTAATAGCTTCTGCCACATTTGTGTTACATTTCTTTGAACCTCTCCCTGGGGGTATATATATATATATATACACACATAGAAACTGAAGGATAAAGTCGCAACGTCACACCAATACCTCCCTATATATATATATGTA
>WURT03012998.1:0-16266 GCA_009936505.3 Holothuria glaberrima | reverse complement strand
ATATATTTCTTCCAGCCTTTCATTCCATGATAAGGGCAATGCTCTATCTTAGGATAGGTTTAAATTAAGATCGAAACTAATACTATTTACACCTCCGACCTATGTACGACCTATGTTCGACCTATGTACGACCTATATACGACCTATATACGACCTATATATATATATATATATATACATACGATAATTAATTCTGACGTTAAAGCTAAAACCTATACTCAGAGTTTCAAGCTAGTGCGTTCATCAGGAGGTCAAGATGAATAATGGTGTTCGAGTCTTAGCCTTTGCAATTTTACTGATAGATATACATACATATATATATATATATATATATGTATATGTATAAAACCAACAAAGCACTCCAAAATAATACAGTAGTTGCCAAAATAATGTTATGAATCAAGTGAAAGAAACACTTTATATTTCGATGGCCCCTGCCATCTTCATCAGAAGGAATAGAACGAAACTTAAAGATACCACTTCGCCTCGTTGAATAGAACATTCGATCTTTCAACTCATGAAATTATTCCTACTATTGCACTCATAAACATTCATTATTTGTATAATATTTATATATATATATATATGTATATGTATATGTGTTATACATATAAAATATATAAATATATATATATATATATATATAATTGTGCTCAATCGACTTGAAAAAGCTCATATACAGATACATGAACAATAGGCGTGGGAAGCTGTTTGAGTCTGGGGGGCTGAACCTTGTTTCGTATCGCCGTCCTGGGGGAGGGGTCTAAGGGAGGGGTGACAATTTCAACAACTGGCGATAAACTTCGGCGTGGAGATTTTGAATCTCCTAGTATGGCCAGGGCCCTCCCCTCTGGAAAAGTTTTGGATATTTGAAGGTCCTTAGATGCAATTTGGTGCCTCTTTTAGGACAAATTTTAACGTAAATTACTGCAAATGTTTAACATTGCTTATAGAAGAGACAAATAAGGGTTCCCTTCGGAAAATTTTTGGTTTTATGAGGGTCCTTGGATGCAATTTGGTGCATTATTTTGGACAAATGTTAAGGTAAATTACTGCAAGTTCTTGACATTTTACGGAAGAGACAAGTCCCTTTTGAAAATGTTTGGATACTGGAGGGTCCTTAGATGCAATTTGGTGCATCAGTTTGGACAAATTTTAAGGTAAATTACTGCAAATTTTTGACATATTTTACAGAAGAGACAAATAAGGGGTTTTCGTCCTTGGAAAGTGGGGGCTGAAGCATACTTCCGTCCCCCACAAATTTCGCTGGGCCTGTACCCCAGCCCTTTCGCTTCCTACGCCCTTGAAGTCATGAACAATCGTAAAACATTCGTTCCAAAAAGAAAATGAGACGAACATTTGTTACATATGCACCTTTCAACAAAAGGTGTATTTTTAAAGGTTGCAGCACTTTGCTAAAATTGAGTAAGTAATACACAAGACAAGAAAAGATGTTCTTATGTTTCTGACTCACCTCCACAAAAAGCACAAAAGAGGAGAGACTCTTAAATTGATTCTATGAAAAGAAAAATTTGTAGCAACTCGTCTATGAATGAATCGAAATTGAAAGTACTGCAGTTTTGCCTCACGTACTGCAAGGAAGAGTGGACTGAAAATTCTGCTCCAATTATACCGATAATTAATGGACTGACCAGACTGCTCCCATTTTTTAATAGCAGCAGGGGACGGAAGCTATATGCCGTTTTCGTTATTCTTTGACAAGAAGTGTAAAAGATCAACTGAGAGTAGTTAAAAGCAAGACTGCAGGGTTTGATATGATATTAAGCCTCCAGTTTCAGGGTATTGTAGAGAGAATACAGTTGTAAAGGGTGAAAGGGAATCCAGTTTCAATATCAAACTTTCTAATGAAATCATTACACTGTAAAATATTACTATCATTTTCGAAGGAGTAGTTTATATATTGACCATTTTTACATGAAATTGTGTGAAATAATTATCTGTCAATCAATTTTGACATAGGGAGTCATTCGACACGCTTTGACTCCAATAATATTCCACGTTTAAAAGGAGATATCATCTGACCATGCATTACAAATTCCTTCAACAAAGCTGTTAGTCGATGTGACAACATTTTTCCGGAAGTTGCTTTTAAACAGTTTCCATTCATCTTAGTTAAGAGCAAAATCAAATAAAATTTTAATGGACATCTCAATTTTCATCAAAATATAGCTTAACCCATTTAAGTGTAAATCCTTTGCCTTACACTCACTAACAATCTTACAATCAGATTCTGTAATGGCCGTTACTCTTTTCGTTTAATAAAAGTGACCTTCTTCTTTATCAGTTTACTTTGAACAAATATTTTTTAAAAAATAGTTTCTAATTCACGAAAGAAATTTATAGATGGAAAAGGCAGGACCGTAAAGAGGTATACGAGGTGAGACACGGCAGACGTCTTAACAATCAGTTTTTTCAATTGGTGTAAGGTCTTTAGGAGACCAAACTTATGTAAGTACATTTGTAACTTCACGGCTGAGACACCTGAAAATTTGTTGTGTTTTTAAAATAAATTAGAGTCTGAAATGACTTCTGTGTATAGTTTTAACAATAAACTTATGTAAACTTTTGATTTTACAAGTTTGAGCAGGCAGGCAGTTTAGATCAAAAACGTCACCGTGATGGTGAGTGGAACTGATTCCGTGGAAGGTAATAGGCTTATCGCTGGAACCAAAGGGACATCTGCTAAAGAAACCATTTACATAGAGAGCTTCTAGAGAAAATAAATGGCTTTTGACGAGATAAATCGTTGAGTCTGAGATTGCAGTAAAAGGCTTCATGACTCTAACTTCTTCCTGAAGAGAATTTTCAGAACCATCGGTGTTAATATTACTGTGTCGTCAGCATAATTGGAAATCTTAATGCATCCACGTAAATTACAGATACTACAAATTTTATTATTTGAGTCGATTAACAAGTTGAAGACTTCTGTATCAGTGATGAAAAGATAAGAGCTTAGAGAACAGCCTTGTTGTACACCTCCAGTGACCCTATAGTTCATAACATACCCATTATTAAAGACACATGTAGACATATTACAATACAGAGTACGAATCTGAGCAGGAAATCATTTTCCAAAATTAAAAACGCAAGAGCATTGTTTAAAAATGTCCAGTCTAGGCAGTCAAATGCCTTCTCAAAATATATAAATGAAAGGGCACCGGGCACCGGCAACCATTCCGTTTCAAAAAAATTGATAAGATATTATATGAGTCTAATGTTTTCCATAATGTAGCGCCCATTAAAATAACCAGTTTGTTCATTAGACCTACTTATTAAATCTGGGAGTACGTCCTTCATACGACTGTTCAAACACTTTATCAGAATTTTGTAATATATATATTACGTAAAGCATTGGGCGCCCACAAGTTTTTGATATATCCATTAGCTCTGGATTGGAATAAGCTCATCCGAAACACTTCCACATTGGAAAGCATAGTTAAAAGGATTAACCACAAGGTTTACTATGCCTATATTATCCCAGAATATATATATATATATATATATATATATATATATATAACTCCAAAGTGCATGTTTGTGAGATATTAACTCCAAAGTGCATGTTTGTGAGATATTTGACTTACACACTAATATTGTCCCTAAGGTTATATTTGTCTATTTATATGTATGTATGTATGTATGTATGTATGTATGTATGTATGTATGTATGTATGTATGTATGTATGTATGTATGTATGTACGTACGTACGTACGTACGTACGTACGTATGTATGTATGTATGCATATATATACATATATGTATATATGTATTGCATGTAATCATGAGTCGAATCACTGCATTCTATACGCCAGTACAGCGTGTAGGCTGCAATGCATATTCTTCAAAAAAAAACATCAAAAACAATTATTTGCCTTATTATTTTTGATGTTCAAAGCAAAACATTACTCACAGCCAAATTTTAAAGTTTCGGCATAAGAATGAACTAGAAATTTGCAAACATTACCAAAAATGGTGAATAAAACGGCTTTGATGAAGCTTTCAGTAAAAGGTTTGATAGAAAAAACAACATTCTTTTTGTCTATTAGTATTATTATTCTTAAATGTGGTAATTGTATTTTATTTGCTCTTTTTCCATAGTGATTGACTCAAGATTCCTTCATAAACATTGTGTTGCATACTGATATCTACATTTCATTTTCTACAGATTACTCAATACACACAACCGAAATATAGTAAAATGAGGAAAACACATTAGAAAATATTACTACAAAGTTTTATTCACTTTGGTAAATGTCTTTATAGTTTTATTGACACAATTTTCATCAAGTGATTGACTCATGTACCCCAGTATAATGTATATATATATATATATAATGCATAGTGATAGAGTCCGTGTATTGGTATATTATAATTGAAATTGCAAAAAGAACAGTTAATGCCTTAGATACCAACATATTTGCACCATGCTTATTAGACGTACACAATTTTAGATACCAACATATTTGCACCATGTTTATTAGACGTACAAAATTAGTATATCAGGCATAAACTGTTCCTTTTGCAATTTCATATATATATATATATATATGTATATATATATAACTCCAAAGTGCATATTATATATATATATATATCTTATTTATATATATATATATATATATATATACGTCAAGGCAACACTCGGTGTTTAATTTTTATTTTGTTAGTAAAATTTTACACCATATCGTTTCGTCTTAGCAGCAATATGGTTTTCTTTTACCCAGTGACCATTTCGCGTTATTCAATTCAATTAGTAGCATTCAAGGTAAATATATACCGTACTTCATAACGCAAGATGTAAAAGTATCGTCAAACAGCACGATTCAATTTTATTCCAAAACCGTCTTCTAACCTTGAGAATGTTTTGTGCTATCGTTGACAAAAAAATTACTAAAATTAAATACACAGTAAAAAAGCTGACGCTGTCTTTTTCAAATTTGTCCAATCTTTTAACTCATAAAATCTTGCAATATTTTTAATGGATAAGCGTAGGAAGCTGTTTGAAAATGGAGGGGCGGAAGTGAATGTTAGTGACCAATGTCCTGGGGGAGGGGGTGTCCCCCTCCCTTTGGAAAAGTTTTGACTATTTACAGTGCCCTAGATGCAAAATGGTGCAAGTTTTGACAAACGTTGAAGTAATTTCGTCCCTTTGGAAATTTTTTGACTATTTAAAGTGCCCTAGATGCAAAATGGGGTGTTTGACAAACTTTGAAGTAATTTCATCCTATTCAATGTCATATTTTGGCAGCGTGTCATCCAAAGTGGGGGACGAAACAAGGCTTTCGCCCCCACCATCGAGAGTGGGGGTGTTTGCCCCCTCTGTCCCCTTTTCCTACGCCTATGTAATGATTTACAGTAAACGGTCTATGCCATAATGGAAAGGATGACTCAACACAAATATTCCTTTCGCTGTTGCTGCATTTTGGTGAATGGAATTTTGACTTAAGTTTCCTTTTCCAAAGCTTCATAATCACCCAAACAATATTTAAACATTTAAAACATTTAAAGTTTAAAAATGTAAAAATTTAAACAATCAAATATTCAACACTTAGGAGTACGAGCTGGAAAATTGGGGAGGGGGCTGGAGCAGCCGGAGTTCTAGAAAGCTCTTTCTAGCACATTTTTGGGAAAACTTGTGCAAATTTCTCAGGTAATAAAAGTTTTTCTCGGGCAAAAATGATTCCACCCCCACCCTCCCAGAAAAAAAAACTGTCCCCACCGCCTAAGATCAAACATTCAAATATTTAAACATACAAACCTTTAAGCTTCCAAAACATTTTAACAACAAAGATTATGAGTAGGCACTGTATGTAGCCAGAAGAACCAAACATTACTCTATATTACGTAAAAAGGATATGGCAGTCACCCCAACACCACTGTCACCACCAACAACAGTCTCTACTTTCATTACTCTGAAAAGGAGCATTGTACAAAATGTTGTATAGGATGTGAATAAACTCATGGTTTCTTGCAAGAGACTAGTTTATTCACGTTTTATTCAAATTACGTTATACTGATTGATTGATCTTCTACTTGGGCTATTGATGTGCTACACTGAGCACCAATGGTAACTCTTTAGCAACTCTGACATGGTAACACCAGGTCGACAGCCACCCAGCCCATCATTCCTTCCTTGGTGTTACCTTGTAAACTCTGGAACTGAATTTCATTATCGAGTAATTTCCTTCCTTCTTGTTGGCCCGCCTCTGCAATATACGTAAATAATACAAAATCAAGTGCATATACCCTGTACAAACCCTGCCCGACCAACCCTAACCCATACCCGACCCACAACCTACTAAAACCTACAGCTTCGAAATTAACTTGCGCTGTAACAACAATTCATGTGCTGCATGCACTTGGAGAAGCCCAACTAGACAGGGAGGGTTTGGGGTCCAAACTTTCCCATGACTAAAATGCGACAAAATAATGCCTAAACTTCACCTATTTCTTGGGAATGTATTTCGTTTTGAATCCTTGAGCCACCCCCTCCTCCACTCTCCATGCCATCGATCCTCGTATTGAAGAAACCTACTGAAGGAGTGTTTAGGGTTCCGGCGGGGCCTCTGGCGTACAATATTGGAACTAACGGCTTCGGTCGGGCAGGCCGAGAATAGCCTATAGGGGCGCTTTGTAGTAGTAGGTTAATCCCTAATGCCTCAAGATCTACGTAGATAGCATTTCTTTGGCAACTCTTTCTCTTAGATTTTCCTACCTGATGCAAATCGTTTCAATGTTTCTTTTTTTCGTCCCCAAATTGTTTTTACTTTCCTATTTAAATTTTGTCCTTCTCCAATCTTCCGAAGACCATATACATGCACGTTGCGGATGGCAAATGGCCGGGGGATCGCCGCTTAAGAAGCTATGGGCACTGGGATAAAGCTAAACATTGTCATCCACTATGACTCAATGTTCATGTGACTTGTCAAGCCACAACCAGGATTTAACGACAAAATTGGGCCTTTTTTTACAAAATGGGGACTTTTCGAGGAGGTGACGATACAACTTGCTAGAGCCACAAGCAAGAGACCCTTGGAGGGTGTCTGAAGGTCCTCCCCCGGGAAAATTTTGGGAGTAAAACACTGTTACATATTAAGATTTAGCACAGTGGTTCCCCACGGGGGAGTTATCGCCCTTGGAGGAGTTTTGGCAACTCAAAGGGAGACAGCGCTGAGGGGGCGGTGGGAGGCGTTTTGAAAAAATGAGATACTCAACTTAAGCTGTGCTCTCAGAGTTGTTCGTACAAAAAGGAGATAAATGAAATCATGAAGTCTAAAAGGTCTAACAGTCCTTCCGTAGCACTACGAAGCTTGTGAATTATCTTTGTTACCAGATGCCACGAAATCGCATTTAACGTTTTTAATCTCACTTTTTCTTGCAGGAGGACCCTCATATTCCCATCAGTGACAGTGAAAGCGGTGATCGAAACAGCCATGGCTAAAAATTGTCCCTCCACTTTCAGCTTAAAGTTAGATTTTTCCTTGCTGTCCGTAAACATGACATACTGACAAAAGTGACAAATGTAGGTCACTGTAGGGCATAGATAACTTTGCAATGTACTATACAGTAAACGTAAAAATGTTTTCAAAAATACAAGTTTTCGGTGAGCCAATTCCGGCTTTTTCACTATTTCTACCTGATTTTGCAATCTCTAGTGCGCATTTAAAGTTATTAGGACATCGGAAGATAGTAAAAATGTGACTGAAAGTGCCTCATTCTTGTGTTGACAATATCGTAAATACCCCAAAGCCTCCGTGGGCTTTGCCCCGGTCCCCCCCCCCGGACGTTGTCCCTGTATGAGCCCCATTAGGAACCCTTGATGGAATTGTCCACACCTGGGTGCGGCCCTAGCATTTGTTAAATTAACCAAAAAAATCTCAGCTCCTGACTACAATCAAGATTCTAGGCTTTCGTAAATCTTGGCTTAAAGATTTGCAATCTCAAAAGATAGTCGGTTTTTAAAGTCCCAGGGTTTTCTACCCTGCTGCCCTGGGTCGGACTCACATGTAAAACGATTTATGTGTATGCCTACCATTTATTTCAAAATGTTTTTTTTTTTATTTTTGTCGTTTCATTCATAGCAATACTATGCTATAGGCGGGGGTGGGGTGTCCAACCCTATGGGGTGAAAGGGGCAGTGAGCTGAAAAAGGTTGGGAACCAGTGTTCTAGCTTTTGGAATCAAGATAAAAACACAAAAGGGAAGAATTTTTCATAAATCTTACATCATTATGTCACCCCTCCGCAACAGCCATTCGAAATGACCGAGACGACAGGTCTCCGTCCTCTAGGGTACCTCCTGAGGAAGAAAAGTTGAAAGGAAACTCGGTGATCAAGATATGATTTAAAGAAGCATTTCATAGCTTTGTTACTTATTTTGCAGTGTCTGGTAAATGGTAAACACTGCATTTTTGGAATAGGTGAGCCGTTTAGGATGATCATAATTACTGTTCCTTTCAAAAAGCTTGAGAAGGAAAGTACAAAGACGAAACTGCTTATATTGGATAGGAGTCCAAATCTCTTCAGCCATTCCCACCAGGGTACCAACTTTTTGTTATTGTTTTTCTTTTTGTGTTCATGAGACTCTATTCTCGCAAGATGGTTTGGAAGGGGGGCACCTTGCTAAAAAAGTTCATGGAGCTGTTTGAGGGTCTATGGGGATAATTTTTATTGCTTGTAGACGTAGACGGTTAGTTTCCATTTCCATGCATCGGCCAATGTAGGGACAGGATTTGAAAAAAGGGGGATTTGCAAATAATTTGAGGGGCAAAATTCTTTGTGTGCACATTGTTCCTGTGAGCTACCTTTGTCAGTGGCTCCGACAGGAGTTATGACAGAGGAGAAGGGGAACCACAAAAGATGATCCCAATCAGACAAACCTATGAAGTCAGAGTAAACTGTGCATATGCGCACCTACGATAGTTTGCACGCAGGGGCAGATCCTTTGTCAACTCGTGCAGGTGTGGTCCTGGGGAGGGGTCTACTTTTGCTCATTTAAGGTAGGTTAGATGCAAAATGGTGCTATCTTTGGCGAAATGTCGAACTTATTGCATGTTGAAAAATTCTCATACTTTAGTTAATTTTTTTTGCTTAGATACGAGAGAGGGTTGTGTTAAGTGGAGGACCTCCTCTTAAGAACTTTTGTTTACGTAAGGTAGCTAAGATGCAAAATGGTACTTTCTTAGGCAAATCTTTGAACTAAAAATATAGAAATTCTTATTATTCAGTGATATTTTGGCTGTGGCATGGCACCCCTCCAAGGCTAGTACAGACCGACATACGGCCTTCTGGAAGCTGTGTGGTAATTACAAAATGGTGATACTAACATGAGCAATGACAATTCAGACGATCTGAGTGCAACGGGAAATTAGCGAGAGAACGTAGTAGGAATAATTACAAGTATGTTTAAGAATGCTACAAGTATGTTTAAGCATGCTTATTCATAGTAAGTGTATTCATTTAGAGAAACTGCGTGAACGCCGAGAGCGCAATTTAAAATGTTTCAAAATATAAAAAACTAAAATATGCTTCCAATTTTCACGACATGCTATAAATGATATTATATAACACCTTATTAATTCCTCTACATCTGATTAGAGGACTGGTGGTCACATGCTGTGTGTGATTCGGTACTACCATCACGATTGTGGTGCGCGACCGTGGGTTAGTACGTACAAACCCACCGTCGTGGGTTAGTACGTACTAACCCACGTTATGAGTCAGCGATCATTGCAGTACGTAGCCTACGACATGCTATAAATGACACTATATTGACTACTCATGATATTAGGTTACTCTTAGATCCCCTCATATACGCGGTCCCTTCAGAGGTTGGGATGTACTTCTATTTAAGGGAAAGTGTTCTAGAAAAATTCAGTGCACTATGAACTCTGGGTGCAAACCGTGACAAATGAGCACGAAGCGCGTCGAAATTTTGCATTTTAAGTCATTTGATGACAAAACTTGCATGCGGACTCTGCCCCGAGACACTTACGATTCCCTAACAAATGTATCTGCCAAATCAGGGGGATTACTTCTGCCCTGTCATTCGCAAAAGCTTTCAGTTTTCATAAAATATGTTTTCCCCTAAATTCCTGTTTCTCATTGCATCAATGCTGTGCTAATTTACTCCTATGCACACGAGCAATCAGCCTTATTGCGGTATTGTGAGACCCTCACCTATGAATAATTCGAGTAAGCTTGAGACGATATTACATGATAATAATTAGCACAGAAATGAGGTGAGACTGGATGGACGAGCAGGGGAGTGCCAGAGTTTTATGGTTTGGGGAGGTTTGAGAAAGTTTCGATAGTTTCACAACCATTTTTAAACGAAAATGATATAAATAGGCTCATAACTTACCAACACCGCAACCGACCTTTGCATTGGAGCGGGCTGGGGGTGGGAAACACTGGTCATGACGGGGAAATGCCCACATGCCCCTCTTGATGGCACCACTGGCAGCGGCCATGTCCGGCTATGAAGGTAGTGCTCCTGTGATCCGACGTGGGTTCCAATATGTGGGCTCTTCCACTAAAAACTGTCAGTATCGAACTGCCACATCGAAACTAGCAAATAATATGAGAAAGCTTCGAAAGTTGCATTTTAAACTTTCCAACTAGTTTCCTCTCTGACAACTCGATGTCATTTTAGTAGCCACTCGTAAAGTTCATATTGCGTCCTGAAATCCCTACTCTTTGCTCATGCGCAGTTCATACCAAAGAGAGCAACATGTTATATAAATACATTGAAAATAATTATATTTTCAGAAATCATTGATGGCTGCGTATAATGCTCGTGACAAATTTCTCGTAATTTTATTATTGAAAATACACCGTCACGATAACAATTAAGCGAAGGTCAAAAAACCTCTGGGTGTTTAGTGGAATTTTGGCAGCAAAAATATTGACAAACTTGACGTTAGTTTGTGTAACATAAATTTGGTTTTGCACAAAGCATGGAAATAATTACTTGGAAGGGCTGGCTTGTCTATAGTGCCCTTGACTTCCATATTTTACGAGGGGGTTCTCAAATAAACGGGGCCTCTGCCGTGAATTTTACAGGAAATGAAATACACTTGTTTGGTTATTGTACTTTCGTTAATAAGAAATATTTTCGGTTCACCGTCTGGATCAGGTCCAGCAAGCCTCTTCTGTCCAGGCGTCTCTTCTCCGGTCCATCCTCTTGGCAAGGATCAGTCACCAGAAATTTCTGTCAGCACGTAACATACCGTAAATAGGAACGCGAAAACGGCACATATTATGTGACGATGCCACATTTTACGTAGAGATGCAACAACTGTTGGAGTGACTATGTAATTTGCATATGTTCCTATACCTACTTAAACTACGGTACTTATGGACCGACCTAAATCCTTAAAGGGAAATATTGACCGTCTTAAATTCACCAACATTGCGTACGTAAATAGCTATTGTTAAACTATTCAGTCTCACCAATAAACTCCAACAATAGCTTCATCTCCTCAAAATATAATGCATTACAAAAGGTATGGAAGTTGCAATATTTAACACTTGTCGTTGTAGCAAACTTCACAAACACCAAGTGGCATAAGTTAATGGTCGATTCCAGGGCCCGTCAATCCAACTTGAGTTGTTCAGTACAACGATTTCTGTGGACGCCATCTAATTTATTAGCAATGTCCGATAAAACAATATCCCCAGATTCAGCCATTATTTCGACAATTATCTTACTGCTCAGAAGGCATCATCAAATAATGAACAGGATGCTACAGTTTAGTACTAAGACCACACTTTAACGTGCACGCAGGGCCGTAGCTAGGGTCATATGTTTAAGGGGGTGTGAAGGTCCCAAATTCCGACTGGCTGGATGTTTTTTTATCAGCTGAGTGGCAGTGTGTAAAGTGCACTTTTTACGCGTCCTGCTTTTTTGTATACATCAGTGAGGATCCTTCCTTTGTCACCACATAAGGGTGCCGTCCTGAGGGATGGGTTTAAGGGGAAGAGCTTTGCGCAGCCACTTTGCGATGACGTAATCATCTTCAAAAGACGCCTGCGCAATAGTTCAAAGACGTGAGCCAAATGCTCCACTTTGGAAACACGTTTAAAGTCGATACATGTTCAGGAATTAAACACATGATGTTTAGGAATTAAACACACAGTGTTTAGGAATTAAACATGAGCGTTTAGGATAGAAACATGTTTCCAAAGTGGGGGCAAAAAATGTGTTTAATTCCGAAACACGCTTTTTAGAGTGTACCAGGGGCTTTAACGCTGGCCAGCCCCCCCCCCACCCCCTCCTCTGCCCACTATGCCTATGTTTGTGACTATGCAATATTTTTTCTGCTGGCCCGGCTGATGCCAGTTTTTCATTTTCTCTCTTTTCTTCTTCGTTTTTGACTGTTTGTTTATATTTTTACTGACTTGTTCTGGACTTGCACACCTTTTTGAGGAAAGATAAGAATTAAAGGAAAGAACAGAACTAGGCAGGCCGTTCACCCCTATCAAGGAACGCGAAACACTCTAGTAAATGACCTTGTGTGTTGGTGTGTGTGCTGGACTGGATGTACAAAGAAATGATACCCAACTCGTTGATTTACAAACCAGCGAACACTGAGACACAATTAATTATTTGAAATGGTGAAATTTTATTCATTTCACATTTGATTCATACATGTTTAACACGAATGTTACGGACTTAATAGTAGGATTGGAGTAAACTGGAAGCGTATGATGATATTTCTCCTGCAGTGGAAATTGAGGGGGAAAATTTGTCTCTTTCATATTTCAGACGAATAGACATGAATAACTTCGAGTTCCACTCTTTTCTCATTTAAACATTTAGACATTTAACATCTAAGTTTTTAAACATTTATGAACATTTAGACATTTAAGCATTTAAACACTTAAGCATTTGATCATTTAAACATTTAAAAATTTGAACTTGAAACATTTCAACATTTAAATTTTTAAACGTTTGTTCATGTTAGCATTCAAATATTCAAGTATTTTTAAATATTAAACCAGTAAACCATTTATACATTTACAATATTTAATTTTTAAAGCATTTGGCCTATATTTCTGTTAAGTACTTCCTGTCGTCGGAAGAACCGACGTTGCTCTGTCACGGGACAAATGCATGCTTGTTGGTACAGTCTGAGAGGTTCTTCCGTTTGAGTGAAAACCAACATTCTCTCCAATAGATTAGTTAGTTAGATGAGGTTTTTCGGCTTAGTTTCTAACCAATTGGTTTAAGTCGGGCCGTCCACGGCCTTTTTCCAGTTGTGGCTCACTGGCTTGTTTTAACTACTCCATTGCTTTTGCTGAGCACCAAGCACAATGGCAGTAGGTTCCAATTTTAAAGTCTTTGGTATGACCCGGCCAGGATTCGAACCCCCGACCTTTCGGCTGCAAGTCGGATGCTCTAACCACTTGGCCATGCAGTCGATCATAGGGGCAAACAACACAGTATATAGGCTTGTTAGCCCAACATAGAGAAAGCTAAGCAAGAACGAAGACCGCAAGAACTTGTGTTCTCAAAAAATGGTGAACCACCGATTAGGACGTACCGGTATGAAAGTACAGCTACCGAATATACATTAATTCCATTACATTATACCAATTAACTTTGCAAGAGGGTTCCAAAAACCACTCGCCACAAAGAGTACGTACAATTGCTGCATGGTAAAATAGACAAAATAGCGGCTCCAAGACCAATTTTTCTCCGAATCGGGGAAACTAGATTCTCGCAAAAGGAGAATCTTCCAAACTGTAGTAAAAAAACATTCCCAAATCTTACTTAACATCATCAGCCAAAAATTTACAAATAAACGTTCTCTCATAACTTATCTATCAAGATTTTTAAAACATAAATACTGCATGTAAGGCCACAAAGAAATTATTAGCCTATGCATTAAATTCACTGAAAACAAAAATGTTGTCACGTGATTTACAGTAGCCAGTTCATGGTGAAGTAGGATACGAAGGCATTCTAATGTGAATCGGGGTCACAAATTTGTCTTTTGATGCGTTTTAAGGCATCAAAAACATGATTTAAACCTGAAATAGGTTTCTTTTAAGAAAAAATTCTCATAGAGATAACTGCACTACTTAGAAGTTTATGAATACTTATGATTTATTAACTCAAACTTTCAAATTTTTAAAAAATGCAATGTTCATAACTCTTCCTATGCGTACTATTAAGGAAAAGAAGACATATAATCAAAGTTTTTATAGGTCAAAATGAATGGTTGGATGATATTAAAAGCTGTTTTACTAGTCCGGTAGATTTACCAAAATACCCAAGAATGGGCCCACTTATGCAACACTGCCCGTAGGCTTGCTAGCCTAACGTAGACAAGGTTTAGCAAGAACGAAGACCAATCAAAAACTTGCTTTTTTTAATTGAAAAAGGCCAGGGAAACCACCGACTAGGAAGTAGCTTTTCAGTACCTATAACAATGCACCTACCGAATGTATATTTTATCTCATTACATTAGACCAGCAAACTTTGCAAAGGGTTTCCAAAAACCATTTCCCATAATTGAAAATGTAAGCAAAGAACGGATGGAATTGTGGGTGGTGAAAGGCAAAACGGCGGCGCCCATGACCAATATTTCCCCAATCAGGAGAGACTAGATTCTCTCAAAAGGGAAAATCTCCAGAACTTTTCAGTCTGTGACATGTTAATGTAATGTAGACATAATATTTCCGTTTTATTTCTATCCTGCGTAGATTTTAAAAGTCCATTCCAAGCAGACCGGTTCCACTACCGTGGTGAAACACTATGAGCCCATGTACTAGACATCCAGTGCATTGCCAAATCGAATTTAGCAAACAGCCAATGAGGTACTACCTTACCCTTCAACCATAGCAGAGGTAGCTTTCCTCCGAAAATTCAGTCATTTCGATAGCCATTCGTAAACTTCATATTGTGTCGTGTAATCTAATGCTCTATGCTCATGCGCAGTTTCGCATCAACCACCGAGCAACATTTATATAAATGCAATAAACCATTAAATTTTCCCAGAATATATCGATGACGGTGTAATACTGTTGACAACTTACTGGTAATTCTGTTACTGAAAAACTGCCACGAAAACGAGCGAAGGTTAGAAAAACCTCCTTTTCGGTGTCCAGTGCATATACTTCTCGTAGGGAAAGCTCTGAAATTTACCTAAATCAGTTCCGTGGTTAAATAATTATTAGCAACGGCTTATTGATCATATCGAAGAAAGATTGTTTTAATATGAATGTTACGGACTCAATGTCAACTTTGGAGCACACCGATGCCTACGATGACATTTCTCCCACCGTGGACGTCGAGGGGGATATGCCCTCGGATGGAGCATTACCTAGGGATATCTTAATTGAGTTCCTCATCTTGGCTTTCATCTGTATTTTCGGCATCATTGGTAACTTTTTAGTCGTGGCTGTCTACTCACAGAAGAAACACCGCGAGATCAGTGCATCCCTCTATATGCTGAACCTGGCAATCGGTAAGTGAAAGTTTTCAACAAGAGGGGACGGGGTGGGTACAGTGAGGAAAAATAATCTTGACCATTTGCCAATTGATTTAAGAAGGGTGCTGGGGTGATAATAAATGTAATTAATGTCTATCTGCATCGGGAAAGTGATTCTTATGAAAAATAATTCTATGTAACCAAAATGTGGGAGAAACGGGCCAAGAAATACTCATTTATCTGTTATAAGTAAATTTTCTATAATGATACTTGCTGTCTATGCCCTTAAAAAACTTCATGATAAAGTCGACGTATCTCCTCAAATGGGTGTGGGGTGGGCTGCCCCTTACAAATTCCCTGTTTCGGTCTTACAAGTAGCTCTGATGAAGTTTCTGAAAATAAGTATTACAAACAAGAGGTAAACAAGGAGCTATTCTCCATTATTTTAATAGTTCAGTAACAAAATATTGTCATGTGATAAAAAATGAGCCATTCATGAATTATAGAATGACGAGGTGTACTAATTCTGGTTGGGTGACTGCATTTTCCCTTTAAGCTCTAAAACTTGTTATCGCAGTAATCCATAAATTAATGCATCTGGTTCCCGATATAAGAGCAATAATCACGTTCAGTCATCCGTCAAAGGGGCATCATCAGAAAATTTATTTAGTGGACGTAAAAGGTCATTACTACGTACATAAGAAGTATCCTATTAAAAACCAATCAAAACAAGAGGGCAATCCACGGAGTTGCTTATCTCATCGGTGTAACTGGAGGACGCATGTCAATGTGGAAGCCAAAGATA